>JAJLRB010001101.1:0-214956 GCA_020976825.1 Odocoileus hemionus
TTCTTTGGCTTTGCCTTTCTTTGGGATTGGAATGAAAACTGACCTCTTCCAGTCCTGTGGCCACTGCTGAGTGATATAATTACATTTCTATGTTTTCGAGAAAATGCTGGTTTTGCACACATTGATTGCACCATTTTACCTCTCCACAAGTAAAGTTTTGAGTTTCAATTTTGTACATTTTCGCCAACATTTGTCATTTGTCTTTATTGTTGATTTTCCTCACGCCCATCCTGAGCGCCTTTTTAAGGAGGAAGTCATAATGCAGGACCCACATTTGAGGAGAGGGGAGTTAGCTTCATATACTTGATGGACAGCTGAGTCTGTATCAATTATTTAGAATCTTTCTGTGTGAGATTTTTATTCAACATTACTCATAAAACCTAATTTTTATTTTTTACCAGTTTGGACACCTGAAAATTATTTTAAACTTTTGGGAGCTTCCCTGGTGGCTCAGCCTGTAAAAGCATATGCTTGCAATGCAGGAGACCCGGGTTCAATCCCCTGGGTGGGGAAGATCCCCTGGAGAAGGAAATGGCAACCCACTCCAGTACTCTTGCCTGGAAAATTTCATGAATGGAGGCGCCTCGTAGCTTACAGTCCATGGGGTTGCAAAGAGTCAGACACGACTGAGCAACTTCACTTTCACTTTCTTCTGGCTATAATCCAGCCAATTAGACTGCTTAGTTCATTCTAGCTTTGGCTATTGAGAGCTTTTTCCATACTCTCCTGCTTTTATTTTACATAATTCAGCTTTTATGGGGCTTTGTGGTCTTCTTTCTCATTTTTTAAGATTATGCTGCTTTACATATTTACTGTTTCGGTCCTAGTATCAGCCATATATTTAAAGAGTCCTTGTCCCTTTTTATGAGAGCATATTAATAAAAAAACTTGTATGTGGGAACTTAATAATCTCAGCAGACAATGCATGGAAATACATATGCATGTATCCAGACTATGCATACGCATGGTTATGAAGATTTTCACATGGAGTTATATGTTTCTGTATTAGGCTAAAGATACTTTATAATGATGTCTCCAACCTGATCTCTTATGACACAGGTATTATAACCTTCTCCTTTGGTCTGCCTGTAACTTCCCACTCCAATGGTAAGAAACCTGGCTTCCACTACTCATCACTTATCAAATTCAGGGCTTGCTCCTTCAATGACTGATATGGTAGTTTCAGTCCCGTTAGCTACAAACCCCCGTGGAAAGAACTTACAGAGCCCATTGTTTATGTATGGTACATTTTGCCTTTTGACTGCAGATTCCATTCATTTACACAGTGAACTTAGGTCAGATAATTTTGTCCTAACAGTAAGAGTGGCTTTTTAAAAATTTTCTTCTTCCTTTTAAATCTTTTGGCTGTGCCGCAGCATGTGGGGTTTTAGGTCCCTGACCAGGAATTGAACCCACCTTTCCTGCACTGACAATGTGGAGTCTTAACCACTGGGCCCCTAGGGAAGTCTGAAGCTTTTCATGTATTTCTCAATCTGTTAGATTCTTTGTTAAATTCTGCATTCCAGTCTTTGGCACTCCATACCATAAATAAATAAATGTGAATAGGTAATAAATTACTTGTGTTCTGAAAACAAAAATCTATGTGCTTAGACAAATGCATAGTGGCAGGTATTCCTCACTAAAGTACCATGTGAAATATTTCAGCCATATATTCCATAAACTGTTTATCATGTCTGTTTTATCTTTGCTACAATGTCTTATAAGATCATACAGTGTGTAGCACTTGAGGCTGGATTCCTTCACTTAGTAATGTAAGTGTTAGATTCATTTTTTTTTTTTTTTTTTTTTATAAATTGATCTGTGGTTCATTCCTCTATATCTCTGAATGCTCTTTTATTGCATTAGATGAGAGGAAAGATAATTTTCCCCCTAGCCTCATTGTTCTTCATTGAGATGTTCATAATGAAAGGGAGATGGATTGGAGAAAAACAATCAAAAGTTTAATATATGCTATGCATACCTCCTATATAGTCGAAGGATACCTGGGAAAACAGTCACTTTCTGAAATGGTCCAAGACTTTACCTTAAATGCTGTCATCAGCTAAGAATGAAAGAAGGAGGTTAGGGAATGGAAGAAGCTATTTAAGGGAGATTATTAGGTGAAGCACAGTAAGCAAAGGCATGGTGGTATGCAGATTAACTTCCAGGTCCATTCCATAGACCTTCTTGATATTTAGTCAAGTCATTTAGTGAAATCAATTCAGTCTCGATACTTAGTCCATTCTTGATATTTAGTCATCCTCTATTTCCTGGTCCAGACAGGGACACATCCTTAAAGATGGCGATATCCTTAATAAATGTAAATCTACTTCACAAAATGGCATTTCAACTTGGTTTTCAAAGATCCTCCTGGGGCGTTTTTTTTTTTTTTTTTTTTTTTTTTTTAATTAATCAGTCCAAAATAACCCTTTTGTCAAATGGGCATATTTTGGGTGTGCTGTTTTGTGCTCCCCTTGAAATGTGAATTCAGGGGAGGACTGACCCTGGAGACTGTTGATATGTGACCCCATGGACAGGGACTGGGGTGGTCACCCTGGAGAATGTGGATATGTGACCCCAGGGGAATGGTCAGAAGGAAGACACCCTGGAGACTGTGGAATTGTGAGCCCAGTTGCAAGGCTTGGGAAGGGGTCACCGTGGAGACTGTGGATGTGTGACTCCAGGTACAGTGTCTGGGAGGGATCACCCAGGGGACTGTAGATATGTGATCCTAGATATAGGGTTTGGGAGAGTGTCACCCTGCAGACTGTGAACATGTGACCCCAGGTGCATGGTCCAGTGTGTTGTGGTCACCCTGGAGAGTGTGGAAGCGTGACACTAGGTACTGGGTCTGGGAAGTGGGGTCATCCTGGAGATGTGCACATGTGATTCCAGACACAGGATATTTCAGGTGGAGTCACCTTAGAAACTGGACGAGTGACCCCAGATGCAGGGTGTGGGGTGAGGTCACTCTGGAGACTGTGGACGAGCGACAAATGTGCAGGGTAAGGGGATGGGGTCACCTTGGAGACTGTGGACATGTGGCTCCAGGTGCGCTCTTTGGGAGGGACATCACCCTGGAGACTAGACATGTGACCATAGGTACAGGGTCTGAATGGGGTTACCCTGGAAACTTGGATATCAAATCCCAGGTACAGGGTCTGGGATGGGAATGACCCAGGAGACTCTGGACATGTGACCTCAGGTACAGTGTATGGAGGGGTCACTCTGGAGATAGCAGACTTTTAACAGTAGGTAAAGGGTCTTCAAGGGGTGTCACCCTGGAGAATGTGTGGACGTGTGAGCACAGGTGCAGTGTGTGAAATGGAGTTCACCCTGGAGACTGTGGACATGTGAATCCAGCTGCAGGGTGGGGGGGAGGGCGGTGATCCTGGAGATTGTGGACGTGTGACAACAAGTACAGTGTCTGGCAGGGAGGGGTCACCCTGGAAACTGTGGACAACTCACCCCAGGTACAGATTATGAGAGGTGGGGTCACACTGGAAACTGACATGACATGTAATCTTGATTACACAGTCTGGGAAGGGGTAACACTGGAGCCTGTGGACCTGTGACCACAGATTCAGTGTCTGGGAAGTGACATCCCACAGGAGACTGTGGACATGTGACCCCAGGTGCAGAGTCCGAGAGGGAGTCACCCTGGATACTGGATGTTTGACCCCAGGTACAGGCTCTTGAGAGTGGGGAAACCCTGGAGACTGTAGACATGTAACCTCAGGTACAGGATTTTGGATGAGTCATTCTGGAGACTGTGGATATGTGACTCCAGGGTGAGTATCTGAGAGGGGCTCACCTTGGAGACTGTGTATGTGTGACCCCAGGTACAGGGTCTGGAAGTTGGGGTAACCCTGGTGACTGTGTCCATGTGACACCAGGTACAGTGTCTGGGGAGGGTTGTCATCCTGGCCACCATGAACATGTGACTCCAGGTACAGGGCCTGAGGTGTGCAGACAGCCTGGAGACAGGCCAAGTAAACTGAGGTACAAAGTTTGGTGAGGTGGGGTCACACTGGAGACTGTGGATGTGTAACCACAGCTGCAAGGTCTAGAAGGGGTGACACCCTGGACTCTATGGATGTGTGACCCTAGGTGGAACAGGGGAGTCACACTGGAGACTGTGGCCACATGACCCCAGGTGCACAGCCTGAGACATGGGGTCACACAGGAGACTGTGGATGTGTGATGCCAGGTACAAGAAATGGGAGTGCTGTTAACCTGGAGAATTTTGACGTGTGAGACCAGGTGCATGAACTGGGAGGGGTTACCACCTGGTGAACATGACCATGTGACCCCCGCTTCAGGGTCTGTGAAGGGTGTCACTCTGGAGATGATCTTGAGATGATTTGGGGGTATACAGAGCTTTTTCGCGAGTTGCTCTGCTGAATTTGGTGTTCCTCTAGACATGGGACGGTGTTCTTGGGGAATCTCTGGAGTTGCCTAAAGGAACTCAAGCCACTTGTCATGTTTGATGGGGAACGCGGGATGGCTCTGGAGCCAATGCAGGGGAATCGGGCCTCATGTCAAGTTGATCTGGGGTACACGGAGCTCTTTCGTGTTGCTGCGGAGACCTCAGGATGAATCTAGACTTGTAAACGTGTTCTTGGGGACTCTCTGGAGTTCCATCAAGGAAGTCAAGGCTCCTTTCATGTTTGATGGGGAACACGGACTTGCTCTGCAATCAAAGTAGGGGAATTGGGAGTCATCTCGTGGCGAGGGGGAAGACTCATGGTTTTTCTCGAGTTGCGGCGGGAACCTGAGGTATGTTCTCGATTTACGGCGGGGATGGCCCTTCAAAACTCGTGTTGGTTCTGCGACATCAGGACAACTGTCTAGTTGCCAGGGACACCTCGGGATTCTCCTTGAGGCTTGGCAGGGCAATAGGGACACCTGTCGAGTTGAGGCGGGAGACACAGCCTACATTCCCAGTTGCCAAAGGGATATTGGGATTCCTATCAATTTTCAAGAGGAGTTAGGCATCCTGTTCTTTTGAAGCATTGAACTCAGCGTGCCTCTCAAATTTACAAAGGGATGTGAGGCCACCTGTTGAGATGAGGCGGGGAACTAGGGCTTTCTCTAGGGTCTCCACAGGGGATTCAGACATCTCTTCATCTTGTGAGATGAAAGACGAGCCTGCATTCAAGCCACTGCAGGGAAATCCGGCCTTATGTCAACTCAGACCCTCTCGGTGTCCATTCCACTTGAGCCAGTAAACTCAGGGTCCCTCTCACATACCCGTAGCTGAGATAACCCTTTGGTGAGTTGCTTGTGTAAAGTTGGCATTCCTCTGGATTTCGAAGCCAGGGAATCAGCTCTCATCTGGAGATAATTTGTGTACATGCAGCTTTTCTCTAGTTTGCTGTGCTATACTTGGTGTTCCTCTAGAATTGAGACGGTGTTCTCTGGGAATCTCTGGAGTTGCCTAAAGGAAGTAAAGCCACTTGTCGTGTTTGATGGGGAACGCGGCATGACTCTGGAGCCAATGCAGGGGAATCGGGCCGGCCTCATCTCGAGGAGAGGAGGATGTCTCATGGCTTTTTTGAGTTTCAGCGGGAACCAGGGGTATATTCTCGAATTAAGACGGGGATGGCCCTTCAAAACTCGTGTCTCTTCAGCGACGTCAGGACTCCAGCCTAGTTGCGAGGGACAGCTCGGGATTCTCCTCGAGGCTTGGCAGTGCAATAGGGACGCCTCTCGAGGTGAGTCGGAAGACCAAGGTTGCTTTTCCAGTTGCCACAGGGATATTGGGATTCCTATCAATTTTCAAGAGGAGTCAAGCATAGTCCCCTTTGAAGCATTGCACTCTGCATTCCTGTCGAGTTGTCAAAGGGATGTGAGGCCCCCTGTCGAGATTTGGCAGAGAACTAGGTCTTTCTCTAGGATCTCCACAGGGCATTCAGACAACCCTTCATCTTGTGACATGAAAGACGAGGCTGCATTCATGTCACTGCAGGGAAATCCGGCCTTATTTCGAGTCAGGGCATCTCCGGGCATTCCACTTGAGGCAGCAAACTCAGGGTCCCTCTCACATACCTGTAGCTAAGAGAAGCCTCCTCTTGAGGTGCTTGCGGAAATTTGGCCCTCGTATTGAGTAGAAGCCAGGGAATCAGCTCTCATCTCGAGATGATTTCGGGTACACAGAGCTTTTCTCTAGTTGCTGTGCTATACTTGGTGTTCCTCTAGACTTGGGACGGTTTTCTCGGGGAATCTCTGGAGTTGCCTAAAGGAAGTCAAGCCTCTTGTCATGTTTGGTCGGGAACGCGGGATGGCTCTGGAGCCAATGCAGGGGAATCGGGCCTCATCTCGAGTTGATTTGGGATACATGGAGTTCTTTCGTGTTGCTGCGGTGATCCCAGGATCCCTCTAGTGTTGTGAGAATGTTCTTGGGGACACTATCAAGTTCCTTAAAGAAGTCAAGTCTCCTTTCCTGTTTGACGGGGAACACGAAATTACTCTGCATGCAATGTAGGGGAATCGGGCCTCATCTCATGGCAAGGGAGATGTCTCATGTCTTCTCTCGAGTTTCAGTGGGAACCTGGGGTACATTCTCGAGTTACGACCGGGATGGCCCTTGGAAACTTGTGTTGGTTCAGTGGCGTCAGGACGCCTGTCTAGTTGCCAGGGACACCTTGGGATTCTCCTCGAGGCTTGGCAGAGCAATAGGGAAGCTTCTCGAGGTGAGGCGGGAGACGCAGGCTCCCTTCCCAATTGCCACGGGGATATTGGGATTCCTATCAATTTTCAAGAGGAGTCAGGCATCGTGTCCTTTTGAATCATTGAACTCCGTGTTCCTCTCGAGTTCTCAAAGGGAAGTGAGGCCTCCTGTAGAGATTAGGTGGGGAACTAGCGCTTTTTCTAGTGTCTCCAGTGGGGATTCAGAAATCCCTTCATCTTGGGAAATGAAAGACGAGCCTGCATTCAAGTCACTGCAGGGAAATCCGGCCTTATTTCGAGTCAGGGCATCTCGGTGTCTATTGTACTTGAGGAAGCAAACTCAGGGTCCCCTCTCACATACATTTAGCTGAGATAAGCCTTCTGTTGAGTTCCTTTTGTAAAGTTAGCATTCCTCTGGAGTCGAAGCCAGGGAATCAGCTCTCATCTCGAGATGATTTGTGGTACACGGAGCTTTTCTCCAGTTGCGGTGCTATACTTGGTGTTACTCTAGAATTGGGACGGTGTTCTCCGGGAATCTCTGGTGTTGCCTAAAGGAAGTCAAGCCACTTGTCGTGTTTGATGGGGAAGGTGGGATGTCTCTGGAGCCAAAGCAGGGGAATAGGGCCTCATCTCGAGTTGATTTGGGGTACACGGAGCTCTTTCTTTCTTGTTTCTACGGTGACTTCACTATCCCTCTATATTTGTGACAGTGTTCTTCGGGACTCTGGATTTCCATCAAGGAAGTCAAGGCTCTTTTCTGCTTTGATGTGGAACATGGAATAGCTCTGCATGCAGTGCAGGGGAAACAGACCTTATCTCGAATTTATTTGCGGTTCACGGAGCTCTTTCATGTTGCTACGGTGACATCAGGGTCCCTCTAGACTTGTGACAGTGTTCTTGCGGACTCTCTGGAGTTCCATCAAGGAACTCAAGGCACCTTTCATGTTTGATGTGGAACATGGAATGCCTCTGTACGCAATCCTGGGGAATCGGGCCTCCTCTCGTGGTGGGGGGGTAGTCTCATGGTTTTTCACAGGTTGCTGCAAGAACCTGGGGTATAATCTCGAGTTACGACGGGGATGGTCCTTCAAAACTAGTGTTTGTTCAGCGACGTCAGGGCTCCTGTCTAGTTGTGAGGGACACTTCAGGATTCTCCTCCAGGCTTGGCAGGGCAATAGGGAGGCCTCTCGAGGTGAGGCAGGAGACCCAGGGTTCCTTTCCAGTTGCCACAGGTATATTGGGATTCCTATCAATTTTAAAAATGGGTCAGGCATTGTGTCCTTTTGAAGCCTTGAACTCCGCGTTCCTCTCGAGTTGTCAAAGGGATGTGAGGACTCCTGTCGAGATGAGGCAGGGAACTAGTGCTTTCTCTAGGGTATCCACAGGGGATTCAGACATCCCTTCATCTTGGAAGATGAAAGACGAACCTGCATTCAAGTCACTGAAGGGAAATCCGGCCTTATTTCGAGTCAGGGCATCATGCTGTTCATTCCATTTGAGGCAGCAAACTCAGGGTCCCTCTCACCTACTTATAGCTGAGAGAAGCCTCCTGTTGATGTGCTGGTGGAAAGTTGGCCTTCCTCTTGAGTCAAAGCCAGGGAATGCGCTCTCATCTTGAGATGATTTGTGGTACACGGACCTTTTCTCGATTTGCTCTGCTGAACTTGGTGTTCCTCTGGACTTGGTACAGTTTTCTCGGAGATTCTCTGGAGTTGCCTAAAGGAAGTCAAGCCACTTGTCGTGTTTGATTGGGAATGCGGGTTGGCTCTGGAGCCAATGCAGGGGAATCGGGCCTCATCTCGAGTTGATTTGGGATATACAGAGCTTTTCTTGTGTTGCTCTTCTGAACTTGGTGTTCCTCTAGAATTGGACGGTGTTCTCCGGGAAACTCTGAATTTGCCTAAATGAAGTATAACCACTTGTTGTGTTGGATGTTGAATGTGGGTTGACTCTGGAGCCTATACAGGGGAATCGGGCTTCATCTCGAGTTGATTTGGGGTACACAGAACTCTTTCATGTTGCCGCAGTGATCCCAGGGTCCGTCTAGTATTGTAATAGTGTTCTTGGGGACTCTCTAGATTCCATAAAGAAGTCAAGCTTCTTTTCGTGTTTGATGGGGAACACGGACTTGCTCTGCACGCAATGCAGTGGATCGGGCCTCATCTGCGCTGAGGGGGATGTCTCATGGCTTTTCTGTAGTTGAGGTGGGAACTGGTATATATTCTCGAGTTACGACATGGATGGCCCTTCAAAACTCGTGTTTGTTCTGCGACGTCAGGACTCCTGTCTAGTTGTGAGGGACAACTCGGGATTCTCCTCGAGGCTTGGCAGGGCAATAGGGACGCCTCTCGAGGTGAGGCGGGAGACGCAGTGTCCCTTTCCAGTTTCCACAAAGATATTGGGATTTGTATCAATTTTCAAGAGGAGTCAGGCATCGTCTCCTTTGGAAGCATTGAACTCCACGTTCCTCTCGAGTTTTCAAAGGGATGTGAGGCCTCCTGGAGAGATGAGGCAGGGAACTAGGGCTTTCTCTAAGGTCTCCACAGGGGATTCAGACATCCCTTCATCTTGTGAGATGAAAGACGAGCCTGCATTCAAGTCACTGCAGGGAAATCCGTCCATATTTCGAGTCAGGGCATCTCGGTGTCCATTCCACTTAAGGCAGCAAACTCAGCGTCCCTCACATACATATAGCTGAGAGAGGACTCCTTTTGAGGTGCTTGTGGAAAGTTGGCATTCCTCTTGAGTCGAAGCCAGGGTTTCCGCTCTCATTTCGAGATGACTTGGGGTACCCGGAGCTTTTCTCAAGTTGCTGTGTTGAACTTGATGTACCTCTAGACTTTTGGACGGTGTTCCTGGGGAATCTCTGCAGTTGGCTAAAGGAAGTCAAGCCACTTGTCATGTTTGATGGGGTACGCGGTATGGCTCTGGATCCAATGGATGGGAATTGGGCCTCATCTCGAGTTGAATTGGGGTTCATGGTGCTTTTCGTGTTGATGCAGTGAATTCAGGGTCCCTCTATACTCTTGTGACAGTATTCTTGGGGACTCTGTCGAGTTATATCAGGGGAAGTCAAGGCTCCATTCATGTTTGATGGGGAACACGGAATTACACTGCATGCAATATAGGGGAATCGGGTCTCATATCTTGGCGAGGGGGATGTCTCATGGCTTTTCTCGAGTTGCGGCAGGAAACTGGGGTATATTCTCGAGTTAAGACATGGACGGCTCTTCAAAACTCGTGTTTTTTTCAGCGACGTCAGGACTCCTCTCTAGTTGCGAGGCACATCTCAGGATTCTCCTCAAGGCTTTAAAGGGCAATAGGCACGAATCTCGAGTGTGAGGCGGGAAATCCAGGGTACCTTTCCAGTTGCCACAGGGATATTGGGATTCCTATCAATTTTCAAAAGCCAATGAAGGGCAATCGGGCCTCATCTTGAGTTGATTTCAGGTACACGGATCTCGTTCGTGTTGCTGCGGTGACCTCTGGGCCCCTATAGACTTGTGACAGTGTTCTTTGGGATTCTCTGTTATTCCATCCAGGAAGTCCAGGCTCCTTTGGTGTTTGATGTGGAACATGGATTGGCTCCGCATGCATTGCAGGGGAATGAAGCCTCATCCGTTGGCGAGGGGGAAGTCTCATGGTTTTTCTTGAGTTGTTGCGGGAAACTGGTGTATATTCCTGAGTCAGGATGTGGATGCCCTTCAAAACTCGTGTTCGTTCAGCGACGTCAGCACTCCTGTCTAGTTGCAAGGAACACATCGGAATTTTCCTCGAGGCTTGGCATGGCAATGCGCACGCCTCTTGAGGTGAGGTGGGAGTCCCAGGGTTCCTCTCCAGGTGCCACGGGTATACTGGGATTTCTATCAATTTTCAAGAGGAGTCAGGCATCGTGTTCTTTTGAAGCATTGAAATTCGCGTTCCTCTTGAGTTGTCAAAGGGATGTGAGGCCTCTTGTCCAGATGAGGCGGGGAACTAGGGCTCCTACATACTTTTAGCTGAGAGAAGTCTCCTCTTGTGGTGCTTATGGAAAGCTCGCTTTCCTCTTTTGTCAAAGCCAGGGAATCTGCTCTTCTCTCGAGATGATTTGGGTACATTGAACTTTTCTCGATTGGATGTGCTAAACTTGATGTCCTTCTATACTTGAGATGGTGTTCTCGGGGAATCTCTGGAGCTTCCCAAAGGAAGTCAAGCCACTTGTCTTGTTTTATGGGGAATGCGGGATGGCTCTGCAGACAATGAAGGAGAATCTGGACTCATTTCGAGTTGAATTGGGAAACACGGAGCTCTTTCATGTTGCTCGGGGACGTCAGGTTCCCTCTAAACTGGTGACAGTGTTCTTGAGGACTCACTGGAGTTCCATCCAGGAAGTCCAGGGTCCTTTCGTGTTTGATGTGGAACAAGGAATTGCTCTGCACGCAATGAAGGGGAATCGGACCTCATCTGGCGGCGAGGGGGAAGTCTCGCCGTTTTTCTCGAGTTGCGGCGGGAACCTGGGGTATATTCTCGAGTTAGGACTTGGATGGCATTTCAAAACTCGAGTTTGTTCAGCGAACTCAGTACCCATGTCTAGTTGCGAGGGACACATCGAGATTTTCATCGAGGCTTGGCAGGGCAATAGGGATGTCTCTTTAGCTGAGACTTGAGACACAGGGTCCGTTTCAGTTCCCACAGTGATTGTCGGATTCCTATCAATTCTTAAGAGGAGTCAGGCTTGTTGTCCTTTTGAGGCATTGAACTGCAAGTTTCTTTCGAATTTTCAAGGGGATGTGAGGCCTCCTGTCGAGATGAGGCGGGGAACTAGGGCTTTATCTAAAGTCTCCACAGGGGATTCAAACAACCCTTCATCTTGGGAGATGAAAGACTAGCCTGCATTCAAGTCACTGGAGGGAAATCCGGCCATATTTTGAGTCACGGCATCTTGGTGTTCATTCCACCTGAGACAGCAAACTCGGGGTTCCTCTCACATACCTATAGCTAAGAGAGGCCTTCTGTTCAGGCGCTTGTGGAAACTTGCATTCCTCTTGAGTCAAAAAGAGGGAATCAGCTCTCATCTCGAGATGATTTGGGGTACCCGGAGCTTCTCTTGAGTTGGTGTGCTGAACAGGTGAGGCTTGAGACCCAGGTTCTCTTTCCAGTTGCCACAGGGATATTGGAATTCCTGTCAATTTTCAAGCGGACTCAGGCATCGTCTCCTTTTGAAACATTGAACTCATTGAACTCGGGGTTCCTTTCCTGTTATCAAAGGGATGTGAGGCATCCCGTCGAGATGAGGCGGCGAACTAGGGCTTTCTCTAGGTTCTCCACAGGGTATTCAGACATCACTTCACCTTGTGAGATGAAAGACGAGCCTGCATTAAAGTAACTGCAGGGAAATCCGGCCTTGTTTCGCATCAGGGCACCTCGGTGTCCGTTCTTCTTGAGGCAGCAAACTCTGATTGCCCCTCACATATCTACTGCTGAGAGATGCCTCATCTTACATGCTTGTGGAATGTCCTCATTCCTCTTGAGACAGTGCCAGGGAATCCACTCTCATCTTGAGATAATTTGGCGTACACAGAGCTTTTCTCAAGTTGCGGTGCTGAATTTGCTGTTCTTCTTGACATTAGTTGTTGTTTTTGGGGAATCACTGGAGTTGCCTGATGGAAGTTAAGCCCTTTAATGTGTTTTATGTGGAATGTGGGATGGCTCTGGAGCCAATGCAGGGCAATCGGGCCTCATCGTGAGTTGATTTCAGGTACACGGATCTCGTTCGTGTTGCTGCGGTGACCTCTGGGCCCCTATAGACATGTGATAGTGTTCTTTGGGGTTCTCTGCTATTCTATCCAGGAAGTCCAGGCTCATTTGGTGATTGATGTGGAACACGGATTGGCTCCGCATGCATTGCAGGGGAATGAAGCCTCATCCGTTGGCGAGGGGGAATCTCATGGTTTTTCTTGAGTTGTTGCGGAAACTTGTGTATATTCCTGAGTCAGGATGTGGATGGCCCTTCAAAACTCGTGTTCATTCCGCGATGTCAGCACTCTTGTCTAGTTGCGAGGAACACATCGGAATTCTCCTCGAGGCTTTGCATGGCAATAGGCACGCCTCTTGAAGTGAGGAGGGAGTCCCAGATTTCCTCTCCAGGTGCCACAGGGATATTGGGATTTCTATCAATTTTCAAGAGGAGTCAGGCATCGTGTTCTTTTGAAGCATTGAAATTTGCGTTCCTCTCGAGTTGTCAAAGGGATGTGAGGCCACTTGTCCAGATGAGGCGGGGAACCAGGGCTTTCTCTAGGGTCTCCACAGGGCATTCAGACTTCCCTTCTTCTTGTGAAATGAAAGACGAGCCTGCATTCAAGTCCCTGCAGGGAAATCCGGCCACATTTCGAGTCAGGGCATCTCGGTGTCCATTCCACTTGAGGCAGCAAACTCCGGGTCCCTCCTACATACTTATAGCTTAGAAAAGTCTCCTCTTGAGGTGCTTATGAAAAGCTCACTTTCCTCTTTTGTCAAAGCCAGGGAATCTGCTCTTCCTCTCGAGATGATTTGGGTACATTGAACTTTTCTCGATTGGATGTGCTAAACTTGATGTCCTTCTATACTTGAGATGGTGTTCTAGGGGAATCTCTGGAGCTTCCCAAAGGAAGTCAAGTCACTTGTCTTGTTTTATGGGGAATGCGGGATGGCTCTGCGGACAATGCAATAGAATCTGGACTCATTTCGAGTTGAATTGGGAAACACGGAGCTCTTTCATTTTGCTGCGGTGATGTCAGGTTCCCTCTAAACTGGTGACAGTGTTCTTGAGGACTCACTGGAGTTCCATCCAGGAAGTCCAGGGTCCTTTCGTGTTTGATGTGTAACAAGGAATTGCTCTGCACCCAATGAAGGGGAATCGGACCTCATCTGGCGGCGAGGGGGAAGTCTCGCCGTTTTTCTCGAATTGCGGCGGGAACTTGGGGTATATTCTCGAGTTAGGACTTGGATGGCATTTCAAAACTCGAGTTTGTTCAGCGAAGTCAAGACTCATGTCTACTTGCGAGGGACACATCGAGATTTTCATCGAGGGTTGGCAGGGCAATAGGGATGCCTCTTTAGCTGAGACTTGAGACACAGGGTCCGTTTCAGTTCCCACAGTGATTGTCGGATTCCTATCAATTCTTAAGAGGAGTCAGGCTTGTTGTCCTTTTGAGGCATTGAACTGCAAGTTTCTTTCGAATTTTCAAGGGGATGTGAGGCCTCCTGTCGAGATGAGGCGGGGAACTAGGACTTTCTCTATAGTCTCCACAGGGGATTCACACATCCCTTCATCTTGGGAGATGAAAGACTAGCCTGCATTCAAGTCACTGGAGGGAAATCCGGCCAAATTTCGAGTTAGGGCATCTTGGTGTTCATTCCACTTGAGGCAGCAAACTCAGGGTCCCTCTCACATACCTATATCTAAGAGAGGCCTCCTGTTCAGGCGCTTGTGGAAAGTTGCATTCCTCTTGAGTCAAAAAGAGGAAATCAGCTCTCATCTCGAGATGATTTGGGGTACCCGGAGCTTTTCTTGAGTTTGTGTGCTGAACTTGGTGTTCCTCTGGACTATATTTTACTTTTCTATAGCAACCAAGAAATATCTTGTATGTTAGCATTTTATAGATCATTGAACATATTTATCAAATCATATTGTATATACGTCCATTCCAGTAAAATATATATTTATATTCATTAACAGCTGAAAATCTCTTCAGCTCTTCTGCAAGAAAATCCCCTTGTAAGAGTAAGCCAATGTACAGCAATTAACGCTTTCAAATCCTAATTCATTTGGAAATGACCCAGCCATCCAACAAATTTCGACAACTTAGTTCAGCAGAACTCCAGAAACCTAAGTCACTCTCATCCCAAGAGACCACTTCAGATTATAGAGAATAGATCATTTTATAAAAAATACAATTCTTTTTAATAGAGCATATCTAAAAGTTTTAATCTCATCTATAAATTTACATATATATGTATTATATATATATATATATATATATATATATATATATATATATATATATATACATATAAAGAGTTACCTTTTTTTGACAATCGTATCTTACCCTAAACCAAGGCATTACAAAAGTATTATATAATGTTGATGACTCAAGACATGTCCCTACTAGGTTAAGAAATAATTATATTGAAATCACATTCACAATTAAATAAACATTATACCCAACATTGAACACCGATCAGCTCTTGTAAAGCTGAATCCAAATAGAGCCCATTAACTACACACTATCTAAAAACAAAAAAATATACATTGATACATATGTAATTTTAGATACATAGACATAGTTTCCCTTATGAAATTTAAAATATCTTTTTGTTTTATTTATTTATTTTGAACTTAAACAATTTACTCATTGCTGGAGTCCTAGATAGAGTGGGCTGTGTTTCCCAAGGAAATGATAAGAGTTAACTTAAAGTTTTTTCTTAGGCCTATTTTTGTTTCACAGGCGGAGCTGGAATTCCGGAAAGAAAAAATATTTTAGCAAGTTAAACTTTCCTTTTCTACACGTGCATCAAGTACTGGTTTTTCAATTTCAATAAAGATTTTATTTTCATCAGTTTTCACTGCAGTCTAAAGAATATCATAGCCATTCAGTGTCAAAAATATCCTTTCTCCATTTTGTAGCTTTAGTATAATATTAACGATATATGCATGAGGAAATTTTTGTCACAATGGACGTAAAGCCTTGGCTACAAAATTTTGACAAATCCTAGGACTACTATGAAGATGGCAAAGGAACCCTATTTCAATACTCTGGTCTGGAGAATCTCAGGGAGAGGGG
Source organism: Odocoileus hemionus (assembly GCA_020976825.1). Taxonomy (NCBI): domain Eukaryota; kingdom Metazoa; phylum Chordata; class Mammalia; order Artiodactyla; family Cervidae; genus Odocoileus; species Odocoileus hemionus. Next base: position 15,474 of record JAJLRB010001101.1, read on the forward strand.
AGCCTCGTGGGCTGATATCTATGGGGTCGCATTGAGTAGGAAACGACCGAAGTGACTTAGCAGCAGCAGTAGCAGGAATTTTAAGCATACCTTGAGGTAACATAGTCTACTGAAATCTTTTATGAGGCCCGATGTGATTAGGATAAGGGAGTTAGAAAATTATTCTCTCCCGGTCTAAAGGGTGTAAAGGCATATTAAAAAATCAATCTTGAGAATCAGTAACAATAATGTGCCAAATTTGAGGAATAGTAATGTGATCTCTGGTTACAATGCAGGCCCAGGTTTCAAAAAAGAATGAACTTTTTTAACTCTGTTAAGAGACACCATTTGTTATATATCCTTTGTATAACAAAAATAGGAGAGTTCCAAAAAGAGCAAGATTCTTCAATATGCTTCCATTTTCATTGTGTGTTTATAAGTTCTTTAGTAGCTTGTAATTTTTCTTTCGTAAGGGGCCATTGCTTTGTCTAAATAGGCTCATAAATTTTCTCGCTTATTTTAATAACTCTTTTGTTTGTCAAATGAGCAGTGGTCCCTAGGAAAAATATGGAATGTATATCTGAGTTTGCCATTGCATAAGTAAATCCCTTCCTATTAGATTGAGTGGTGCATGAAGCACATAAGGTATTAATGTTGTAGGTTGGCATTTTGGTCTATCATATGTGAAGATTTGAATATTTTGATAAATTTATTGTATTTTGGCTTGAGAAATTCCTGCAATTTGGCCAGAGAACTTTTCTATAGGTCAGGATTTGGGCCAAAAGAGTTTGGAAATGGTAATATTAGACCCAGTGCTGAGGGTCCAGAAAATCTTTTACCATTAATTTTTATTTATATTTGTTCAGACATATTTAAATAACAATGATGTCCATAAGGATTGTTTTTGATCAGTATTACCAAATCTGCCTCTCCGTACATTAGTAGAGAAGTTAATAGAAATGTAAGGCAAAGGAAGTAATTGAGCAATTTTGTCCCCCCTTTGAATTGCCATAGAATCTGAGCTGACATCATAATTTGAATTTCTCCTTTGTAATTTGAATCAATTATTTCATGCCGAAGAGTAATTCCATTAGATGCCAAATTAGATTAGCCCTGTAAAAGCCTGAATGTTTGTGAGGGCAGGGGTCCAAAAACTCCAGCAGGTACTCTAGAATGGACTGCTTAAGGGTAAAAGAAAAAATCATTTAGGGCTGGTGTACTAATGGCAGCACTGCTGGACATTGTGGGTTTGAGGGAAAAGATAGAATTTGCCCCTCATTTTTGTTGTAGGGGTCCTGGGAGTTCCACTCTTTGCAGTCTCCTGGAATAGGATTTGCTTCAATATCAAACTTAAATTGACTGTCTTTGGCCCAGTGCATTCCTATGTGGCAGCAAGGGCAAATTTTTGGAGGCTTTTGATTAGCCTTCTTAGTGCAGTCCCTTTTTAAACGGTTTTTATCTCCACAATGTAAAGCATCCTTCATTTCTCTTTTAAAAAGGTTGTAGCATTGCTTCAGCTAGTATTTGCATCTTTTCAGGCTTTGATCCTAGATTGTGACAAGCCTTTAAATAATCAGTAATAATCCTAGTCTGACAAATTGCAGCTATATCTCTTTGACATTTCTGATATGCATTCTCATAAGCAAGTAATTTCTCTAGCTGTTTTTTTTTTGGTTTCTTCCCCAATTACATTATGGGAAATAGCAACTTCTAGTTTAGCTTAAAAATTAATGTAACTTTTCATTAGATTCCAACAAAGAGAACTTTTGGAGTTTCGACTGTTGTCAGAGGAGAAGCATTTTGAGCAGTCAGGGCAGGGCTAGCAAGAAAATTTTGAGATATTTTGTAATGTTTTAATTGAGCCTTTTGCAAAGTTTAATCATTTAATTTATAAGTATATAATAAGTGTTTTGTCTGTTCCTGAATATTGGAAGGGATAGAACACACCTCGAAATGTCAGAATTACAACTTTAATAAGAGCGCATAGGGTCTAGAGATCAATTGGAATAGTTTTCCCTTATTTGGCTGCTCATTTAACATTTTCTTTGACACGGAGCCAAATTTATAAGTCAAAACTGCATTTATCAGGAAATGAAGGATTATGTTCAACTACTGTTTGAAGACAAGCCTCTATTCATTGGCGTGAAACCAGAAGTCCCTGAAATGTAAAGAAGTGGTGAAGTAAAGTAGACAAATAATGGGGCTGGCCAGCCTTTTAACCGATGCCTTAGTATTTACAGACCACAATTGGTCCATGTGTCACTCCACTAGATATACCACTTATACCAGTGTCCCTGTTCTTTTGCCACATTTGCTGGGGTCCTTTAATGGACTGGAACTTTGTGGTACGGAGTTGGCGATCAGAATGTAAAAGAGAGAAAGAGGTTGATATCCCTTGGTTTACACAGAGGACCAATATTGTCCTTGACACTGGGCTGGCACCACTCATTAACGTACCAGGCGCCTTCTCGAGGGGTCTTCGAAGCCCGGGCAGAAAAGTGAGCACGACGGGTCTCCAAGCTCCAGAGAGTTAGCCAGAAATGATAGAGAGTGAGAGAAAAAAAGAGAGAGAGAGACAAAAAAAGACCCGGGAACCTAAGCTCTAATGGAGCAAAGGTGCTTTAATGATTTTTTATGAGTATATACAGGCTGCAGTACAAGAAACTACTTTCGGGAATGATAGAGTTCAGCAAACCAAACAAACTGCAACGGTTACCAAGGGAACAAGGAGTAATGTTAGTCACAAGGTCAGAAGACAATCCATATCTCAAGAAAGGGGAAGGGGACTAAGCAGTTTTGTCTTGAAGAGTTGCTCTGCTGAACTTGGTGTTCCTCTGGACTTTGGATGGTGTTCTCGAGCATTCTCTGTTGTTGTTTAAAGGAAGTCAATCCACTTCTCGTGTTTGCTGGGGAATTCAGGATGGCTCTGGAGCACATGCAGGGGAATCTGGACTCATCTCGAGTTGATTTGCGGAACACGGAGCCCTTTCATGTTACTGCGGTGACATCAGGGTCCCTCTAGACTTGTGACAGTATTCTTGGGACTCTCTGAAGTTCCATGCAGGAAGTCCAAACTCCTTTCATGTTTGATGGGAAACACGGAATTGCTCTGCATGCAATGCAGGGGAATCGGGCCTCATCTGGCAGCGAGGGGGAAGTCTCATGGTTTTTCTCGAGTTGGGGCGGGGCCCTGGGGTATATTCTTGAGTTACGGCGGGGATGGCCCTTCAAAACGCGTGTTTGTTCAGCGACGTCGGGACTCCTGTCTATTTACGAGGGACACCTCAGGAATCTCTGCGAGGCTTGGCAGGCAAAAGGACGCTTCTCGAGGTGAGGTGGGAGACGCAGGGTCCCTTTCCAGTAGCCAAAGAAATATTGGAATTCCTCTCAATGTACAAAAGAAGTCAGGCATCGTCACTTTTGGAAGCAGTGAACTCCACGTGCCTCTCGAGGTGTCAAAGGCATGTGAGGCATTCTGTCGAAATGAGGCGGGGACCTTGGGCTTTCTCTAGGGACTCCACAGGGGATTCAGACATCGCTTCTCCTTGAGAGAGGAAAGATGAGCCTGTATTCAAGCCACTGCAAGGATATCCGGCCTCCTTTCGAGTCAGGGCTTCTCGGTGTATATTCCACTTGAGGCAGCAAACTCAGGGTCCCTCCCTCACAACTATTGCTGAGAGAAGCCTCCTCTTGAGCGGCTTGTGGAAGGTTGGCATACGTCTTGCGTCTAGGCCAGGGAATCAGCTCTCATCTAGAGACGACTTGGGGTACAAGGAGCATTCCTCGAGTTGCTGTGCTGAACTTGCTGTTCCTCTAGACTTGGGACGGTGTTCTCGAGTAATCTCTGGAGTTGCCTAAAGGTAGTCAGGCCACTGGTAGTGTTTGATGGGGAACGGGGGATGGCTCTGGAGTCAATGCAGCGGAATCGGACCTCATCTCGAGTTTATTTGGGGTACATGGAGCTCTTTCGCGTTGCTGGGGTGACCTCAGGGTCCCTGTAGACGTGTGAAAGTGTTCTTGGGGACTCTCTCGAGATCCGTCAAGCAAGTCGATGCTCCTTTCATGCTTGATGGGTATCACGGAATTGTTCGGCAGGCAATGCAGGAGAATCGGGCCTCATCTCGCTTCGAGGGGGAAGTCTCATGGTTTTTCTCGAATTGAGGCGGGTATCTGGGGTATATTCTCGAGTAACGGAGGGGATGGCCCTCAAAACAAGTGTTTGTTCAGTGACGTCGGGACTCAAGTCTAGTTACGAGGGACACCTCAGGAATCTCTGGAAGGCTTGACAGGGCAAAAGGGACGCTTCTCGAGGTGAGGGCGGGAGACCCAGTGTCCATTTCCAGTAGCCACAGTAATATTGCGATTCCTCTCAATGTGCAAGAAGAGTCAGGCATCGTCACTTTTGGAAGCAGTGAACTCCGCGTGCCTCTCGAGGTGTCAAAATCATGTGAGGCATTCCATCGAAAAGAGGCGGGGAACTCGGGCTATCTCTACGGACTCCACAGCTGATTCAGACATCCCTTCTCCTTGTGAGATGAAAGATGAGCCTGTATTCAAGCCACTGCAAGGAAATCCAGCCTCCTTTCGAGTCAGGGCTTCTCTGTGTATATTCCACTTGAGGCAGCAAACTCAGGGTCCCTCCCTCACACCTATTGCTAAGAGAAGCGTCCTCTTGAGGGGCTTGTGGAACGTTGGCATACGTCTTGCGTCTAAGCCAGGGAATCAGCTCTCATCTCGAGACAATTTGGGGGAAAAGGAGCATTCCTCGAGTTGCTGTGCTGAACTTGGTGTTCCTCTAGACTTGAGACGGTGTTCTTGGGGAATCTCTGGAGTTGCGTAAAGGACGTCAGGCCACTGGTCGTGTTTGATGGGAACTGGGGATGGCTCTGGAGTCAATACAGGAGAATCGGGCCTCATCTCGAGTTGATTTGGGGTACATGGAGCTCCTTCGCGTTGCTGGGGTGACCTCAGTGTCCCTCTAGACGTGTGACAGTGTTCTTGGGCACTCTCTCGAGATCTGTCAAGCAAGTCGAGGCTCCTTACATGCTTTATGAGGATCACAGAATTGCTCTGCATGCAATGCAGGTGAATGGGGACTCATCTCGCTTCGAGGGAAGTCTCATGGTTTTCCTCGTGTTGCGGCGGGGCCCTGGGGTATATTCTTGAGTTTTGGCGGGGATGGCCCTTCAAAACGCGTGTTTGTTCAGCGACGTCGGGACTCCTGTCTAGTTATGAGGGACACCTCAGGAATCTCTGCAAGACTTGGCAGGGCAAAAGGGACGCTTCTCGAGGTGAGGCGGGAGACACAGGGTCCGTTTCAGTAGCCACAGAAATATTGGGATTCCTCTCAATGTTCAAGGGAAGTCAGGCATCGTCACTTTTGGAAGCAGTGAACTCTGCGTGCCTCTCGAGGTGTCAAAGGCATGTGAGGCATTCCGTCCAAATGAGGCGGGGACCTCGGGCTTTCTCTCGGGACTCCACAGAAGATTCAGATACCCCTTCTCCTTGTGAGATGAAAGATGAGCCTGTATTCAAGCCACTGCAAGGAAATCCGGCCTCCTTTCGAGTCAGGGCTTCTCGGTGTATATTCCACTTGAGGCAGCAAAAACAGGGTCCCTCCCTCACACCTATTGCTGAGAGAAGCCTCCTCTTGAGGGGCTTGTGGATGGTTGGCATAAGTCTTGCGTCTAGGCCAGGGAATCAGCTCTCATCTCCAGGCAATTTGGGTCCACGGAGCATTCCTCGAGTTGTTCTGCTGAACTTTGTATTCCTCTAGACTTGGCACATTGTTTTCGGGGAACTTCTGGAGTTGCCTAAAGGACGTCTAGCCACAGGTCCTGTTTGATGGGGAATGGGGGATGGCTCTGGAGTCAACACAGGAGAATCGGGCCTTATCTCGAGTTGATTTGGTGTGCATGGAGCTCCTTAAATTTGCAGGGGTGAGCTCAGGGTACCTATAGACGTGTGACAGTGTTCCTGGGGTCTCTCTCGAGATCCGTCAAGCAAGTCGAGGCTCCATACATGTTTGATGGGGATCACGGAATTGCTCTGCATGCAATGCAGGAGAATCGGGCCTCATCTCGCTTCGAGGGGAAAGTCTCATGGTTTTTCTCGAGTTGCGGCGGGGACCTGGGTTATATTCTTGAGTTACGGCGGGGATGGCCCTTCAAAACCCGTGTTTGTTCAGCGACGTCGGGACTCCTGTCTAGATACGAGGGACACCTCATGAATCTCTGCGAGGCATGGCAGGCAAAAGGGACGCTTCTCGAGGTGAGGCAGGAGACGACCCAGGGTCCCTTTCCAGTAGCCACAAAAATATTGGGATTCCTCCCAATGTACAAGAGAAGTTAGGCATCGTCACTTTTGGAAGCAGTGAACTCCACGTGATTCTCGAGGTGTCAAATGCATGTGAGGCATTCTGTCGAAATGAGGCGGGGACCTTGGGCTTTCTCTAGGGACTCCACAGGGGATTCAGACATCCCTTCTCCATGTGAGATGAAAGATGAGCCTGTATTCAAGCCACTGCAAGGAAATCCGGCCTCCTTTCGAGTCAGGGCTTCTCGGTGTATATTCCACTTTAGGCAGCAAACTCAGGGTCCCTCCCTCACACCTATTGCTGAGAGAAGCCTCCTCTTGAGCGGCTTGTGGAAGGTTGGCATACGTCTTGCGTCTAGGCCAGGGAATCAGCTCTCATCTCAAGACGATTTGGGGTACAAGGAGCATTCCTCGAGTTGCTGTGCTGAACTTGCTGTTCCTCTAGACTTGGGACGGTGTTCTCGAGTAATCTCTGGAGTTGCCTAAAGGTAGTCAGGCCACTGGTCGTGTTTGAGGGGAACGGGGGATGGCTCTGGAGTCAATGCAGCGGAATCGGACCTCATCTCGAGTTTATTTGGGGTACATGGAGCTCTTTCGCGTTACTGGGGTGACCTCAGGGTCCCTGTAGACGTGTGAAAGTGTTCTTGGGGACTCTCCCGAGATCCGTCAAGCAAGTCGATTCTCCTTTCATGCTTGATGGGTATCACGGAATTGTTCTGCATGCAATGCAGGAGAATCGGGCCTCATCTCGCTTCGAGGGGGAAGTCTCATGGTTTTTCTCCAGTTGATGTGGGGACCTGGGGTATATTCTCGAGTTACGGTGGGGATGGCCATTCAAAACACGTGTTAGTTCAGTGACATCGGGACTCCAGTCTAGTTACGAGGGACACCTAAGGAATCTTTGCGAGACTTGGCAGGGCAAAAGGGACGCTTCTCGAGGTGATGCGGGAGACCCAGGGTCCCTTTCCAGTAGCCACAGAAATATTGGGATTCCTCTCAATGTTCAAGAGACGTCAGGCATCGTCACTTTTGGAAGCAGTGAACTCCGCTTGCCTCTCGAGGTGTCAAAGGCAAGTGAGGCATTTCGTCGAAATGAGGCGGGTACCTCGGGCTTTCTCTAGGGACTCTAGAGCTGCTTCAGACATACCTTCTCCTTGTGAGATGAAAGATGAGCCTGTATTCAAGCCACTGCAAGGAAATTCGGCCTTTTTTTGAGTCAGGTCTTCTCGGTATATATTCCACTTGAGGCAGCAAACTCAGGGTCCCTCCCTCACACCTATTGCTGAGAGAAGCCTCCTCCTTAGGCGCTTGTGTAAGGTGGGCATACGTCTTGCTTCTAGGCCAGGGAATCAGCTCTCATCTCCAGGCAATTTGGGGTCCATGGAGCATTCCTCGAGTTGTTCTGCTGAACTTAGTATTCCTGTAGGCTTGGCACATTGTTCTCGGGGAACTTCTGGAGTTGCCTAAAGGAAGTCTAGCCACTGGTCTTGTTTGATGGGGAACGGGGGATGGCACTGGACTCAATACAGGAGAATCGGGTCTCATCTCGAGTTGATTTGGGGTACATGGAGCTCCTTTACGTTGCTTGGGTGACCACAGGGTCCCTCTAGACCTGTGACAGTGTTCTTGGGGACTCTCTCGAGATCCGTCAAGCAAGTCGAGGCTCCATACATGCTTGATGAGGATCACGGAATTGCTGTGCATGCAATGCAGGTGAATGGGAACTCATCTCGCTTCGAGGGGGAAGTCTCATGGTTTTTCTCGAGCTTCGGCGGGGACCTGGGGTATATTCTTGAGTTACAGCGGGGATGGCCCTTCAAAAGGTGTGTTTGTTCAGCGACGTCGGGACTGCTGTCTAGTTATGAGGGACACCTCAGGAATCTCTGCAATGCTTTGCAGGGCAAAAGTGACGCTTCTCGAGGTGAGGCGGCAGACCCAGGGTCCCTTTCCAGTAGCCACAGAAATATTGGGATTCCTCTCAATGTACAAGAGTAGTCAGGCATCGGTACTTTTGGAAGCAGTGAACTCCGCGTGCCTCTCGAGGTGTCAAAGGCATGTGAGGCATTCTGTCGAAATGAGGCGGGGACCTTGGGCTTTCTCTAGGGACTCCACAGGGGATTCAGACATCCCTTCTCCTTGGGAGATGAAACACGAGCCTGTATTCAAGCCACTGCAAGGAAATCCGGCCTCCTTTCGAGTCAGGGCTTCTCGGTGTGTATTCCACTTGAGGCAGCAAACTCAGGGTCCCTCCCTCACACATATTGCTGAGAGAAGCCTCCAATGAGGGGCTTGTGGAACGTTGGCATACGTCTTGCGTCTAAGCCAGGGAATCAGCTCTTATCTCGAGATGATTTCGGGGAAAAGGAGCATTCCTCGAGGTGCTGTGCTGAACTTGGTATTCCTCTAGACTTGAGACGGTGTTCTTGGGGAATCTCTGGAGTTGCGTAAAGGAAGTCAGGCCACTGGTCGTGTTTGATGGGGAACGGGGGATGGCTCTGGAGTCAATACAGGAGAATCGGGCCTCATCTCGAGTTGATTTGGGGTACATGGAGCTCCTTCACGTTGCTGGGGTGACCTCAGGGTCCCTCTAGACGTGTGACAGTGTTCTTGGGGAATCTCTCGAGATCCGTCAAGCAGGTCGAGGCTCCTTACATGCTTTATGGGGATCACGGAATTGCTCTGCATGTAATGCAGGAGAATCGGGCCTCATCTCGCTTCGAGGGGAAGTCTCATGGTTTTTCTTGAGTTGAGGCGGGGACCTGGGGTATATTCTCGAGTTACTGCGGGGATGGCCCTTCAAAACGTGTGTTTGTTCAGTGACGTCGGGAGTCCAGTCTAGTTACGAGGGACACCTCAGGAATCTCTGCGAGGCTTGGCAGGGCAAAAGGGACGCTTCTCGAGGTGAGGCGGGAGACCCAGGGTCCCTTTAAAGTAGCCACAGTAATATTGCGATTCCTCCCAATGTTCAAGAAGAGTCAGGCATCGTCACTTTTGGAAGCAGTGAACTCCGCGTGCCTCTCGAGGTGTCAAAAGAATGTGAGGCATTGTGTCGAAATGAGCGGGGACCTCGGGCTATTTCTCGGACTCCACAGCTGATTCAGCCATCCCTTCGCCTTGTGAGATGAAAGATGAGCCTGTATTCAAGCCACTGCAAGGAAATCCGGCCTCCTTTCGAGTCAGGGCTTCTCGGTGTATATTCCACTTGAGGCAGCAAACTCAGGGTCCCTCCCTCACACCTATTGCTGAGAGAAGCCTCCTCTTGAGGGGCTTGTGGAAGGTTGGCATACGTCTTGCGTCTAAGCCAGGGAATCAACTCTCATCTCGAGACGATTTGGGGTACAAGGAGCATTCCTCGAGTTGCTGTGCTGAACTTGGTGTTCCTCTAGACTTGAGACGGTGTTCTCGGGGAATCTCTGGAGTTGCCTAAAGGAAGTCAGGCCACTGGTCGTGTTTGATGGGGGAACGGGGGATGGCTCTGGAGTCAATGCAGAGAATCGGGCCTCATCTCGAGTTGATTTGGGGTACATGGATCTCTTTCGCGTTGCTGGGGTGACCTCAGGGTCCCTGTAGACGTGTGACAGTGTTCTTGGGACTCTCTCGAGATCCGTCAAGCAAGTCGAGGCTCCTTACATGCTTTATGGGATCACGGAATTGTTCTGCATGCAATGCAGGTGAATCGGGCCTCATCTCGCTTCGAGGGGGAAGTCTCATGGTTTTTTTCTCGAGTTGAGGCGGGACCTGGGGTATATTCTCGAGTTACGGCGGGGATGGCCCTTCAAAACACGTGTTTGTTCAGCGACGTCGGGACTCCAGTCTAGTTACGAGGGACACCTCAGGAATCTTTGCGAGGCTTGGCAGGGCAAAAGGGACGCTTCTCGAGGTGAGGCGGGAGACCCAGGTCCCTTTCCAGTAGCCACAGAAATATTGCGATTCCTCTCAATGTTCAAGAAGTCAGGCATCGTCACTTTTGGAAGCAGTGAACTCCGCGTGCCTCTCGAGGTGTCAAAACAATGTGAGGCATTCGTCGAAATGAGGCGGGGACCTCGGGCTTTCTCTAGGGACTCCACAGCTGATTCAGACATCCCTTCTCCTTGTGAGATGAAAGATGAGCCTGTATTCAAGCCACTGCAAGGAAATCCGGCCTCCTTTCGAGTCAGGGCTTCTCGGTGTATATTCCACTTGAGGCAGCAAACTCAGGGTCCCTCCCTCACACCTATTGCTGAGAGAAGCCTCCTCTTGAGGGCTTGTGGAAGGTTGGCATACGTCTTGCGTCTAGCCAGGGAATCAGCTCTCATCTCCAGGCAATTGGGGAAAAGGAGCATTCCTCGAGTTGTTCTGCTGAACTTGGTATTCCTAGGCTTGGCACATTGTTCTCGGGGAACTCTGGAGTTGCCTAAAGGAAGTCTAGCCACTGGTCGTGTTTGATGGGGAACGGGGAAATGGCTCTGGAGTCAATACAGGAGAATCGGGCCTCATCTCGAGTTGATTTGGGGTACATGGAGCTCCTTTGCTTTGCAGGGGTGACCTCAGGGTCCCTCTAGACGTGTGACAGTGTTCTTGGGGACTCTCTCGAGATCCGTCAAGCAAGTCGAGGCTCCATACATGCTTGATGGGGATCACGGAATTGTTCTGCATGCAATGCAGGTGAATGGGGACTCATCTCGCTTCGAGGGGGAAGTCTCATGTGTTTTTTCTCGAGTTGCGGCGGGGACCTGGGGTATATTCTTGAGTTACGGTGGGGATGGCCCTTCAAAACGCGTGTTTGTTCAGCGATGTCGGGACTCCTGTCTAGTTATGAGGGACACCTCAGGAATCTCTGCGAGGCTTGGCAGGGCAAAAGGGACGCTTCTCGAGTGAGGCGGGAGACCCAGGGTCCCTTTCCAGTAGCCACAGAAATATTGGGATTTCTCTCAATGTCAAGAGAAGTCAGGCATCGTCACTTTTGGAAGCAGTGAACTCCGCGTGCCTCTCGAGGTGTCAAAGGCATGTGAGGCATTCTGTCGAAATGAGGCGGGGACCTTGGGCTTTCTCTAGGGACTCCACAGGGGATTCAGACATCCCTTCTCCTTGTGAGATGATGAAAGATGAGCCTGTATTCAAGCCACTGCAAGGAAATCCGCCTCCTTTCGAGTCAGGGCTTCTCGGTGTATATTCCACTTGAGGCAGCAAACTCAGGGTCCCTCCCTCACACCTATTGCTGAGAGAAGCCTCCTCTTGAGGGGCTTGTGGAAGGTTGGCATACGTCTTGCGTCTAGCCAGGGAATCAGCTCTCATCTCGAGACGATTTGGGGTCCAAGGAGCATTCCTCGAGTTGCTGTGCTGAACTTGGTGTTCCTCTAGACTTGGCACGGTGTTCTCGGGGAATCTCTGGAGTTGCCTAAAGGAAGTCAGGCCACTGGTCGTGTTTGATGGGGAACGGGGGATGGCTCTGGAGTCAATACAGGAGAATCGGGCCTCATCTCGAGTTGATTTGGGGTACATGGAGCTCCTTCGCGTTGCTGGGGTGACCTCAGGGTCCCTCTAGACGTGTGACAGTGTTCTTGGGACTCTCTCGAGATCCGTCAAGCAAGTCGAGGCTCCTTACATGCTTGATGGGGATCACGGAATTGTTCTGCATGCAATGCAGGAGAATCGGGCCTCATCTCGCTTCGAGGGAAAAGTCTCATGGTTTTTCTCGAGTTGAGGCGGGGACCTGGGGTATATTCTCGAGTTACGGCGGGGATGGCCCTTCAAAACGTGTGTTTGTTCAGCGACGTCGGGACTCCAGTCTAGTTACGAGGGACACCTCAGGAATCTCTGCGAGGCTTGGCAGGGCAAAAGGGACGCTTCTCGAGGTGAGGCGGGAGACCCAGGGTCCCTTTCCAGTAGCCACAGTAATATTGCGATTCCTCTCAATGTTCAAGAAGAGTCAGGCATCGTCACTTTTGGAAGCAGTGAACTCCGCGTGCCTCTCGAGGTGTCAAAAGCATGTGAGGCATTGTCGTCGAAATGAGGCGGGGACCTGGGCTTTCTCTAGGGACTCCACAGGGATTCAGACATCCCTTCTCCTTGTGAGATGAAAGATGAGCCTGTATTCAAGCCACTGCAAGGAACTCCGGCCTCCTTTCGAGTCAGGGCTTCTCGGTGTATATTCCACTTGAGGCAGCAAACTCAGGGTCCCTCCCTCACACCTATTGCTGAGAGAAGCCTCCTCTTGAGGGCTTGTGGAAGGTTGGCATACGTCTTGCGTCTAGGCCAGGGAATCAGCTCTCATCTCGAGACGATTTGGGGTACAAGGAGCATTCCTCGAGTTGCTGCTGAACTTTGTGTTCTCTAGACTTGGGACGGTGTTCTCGGGGAATCTCTGGAGTTGCCTAAAGGAAGTCAGGCCACTGGTCGTGTTTGATGGGGAACGGGGATGGCTCTGGAGTCAATGCAGGGGAATCGGACCTCATCTCGAGTTGATTTGGGGTACATGGAGCTCCTTCGCGTTGCTGGGGTGTGACCTCAGGGTCCCTCTAGACGTGTGACAGTGTTCTTGGGCTCTCTCTCGAGATCTGTCAAGCAAGTCGAGGCTCCTTACATGCTTATGGGATCACGGAATTGCTCTGCATGCAATGCAGGAGAATGGGGCCTCATCTCGCTTCGAGGGGGAAGTCTCATGGTTTTTCTCGGGTTGCGGCGGGACCTGGGTATATTCTCGAGTTACGGCGGGATGGCCCTTCAAAACGCGTGTTTGTTCAGCGACGTCGGGACTCCTGTCTAGTTACGAGGGACACCTCAGGAATCTTTGCGAGGCTTGGCAGGGCAAAAGGGACGCTTCTCGAAGTGAGGCGGGAGACCCAGGGTCCCTTTCCAGTAGCCACAGTAATATTGCGATTCCTCTCAATGTTCAAGAAGAGTCAGGCATCGTCACTTTTGGAAGCAGTGAACTCCGCGTGCCTCTCGAGGTGTCAAAAGCATGTGAGAACATTCGGTCGAAATGAGGCGGGGACCTGGGCTTTCTCTAGGGACTCGATTCAGACATCCCTTCTCCTTGTGAGATGAAAACGAGTATTCAAGCCACTGCAAGGAACTACGGCCTCCTTTCGAGTCAGGGCTTCTCGGTGTATATTCCACTTGAGGCAGCAAACTCAGGGTCCCTCCCTCACATATTTGCTGAGAGAAGCCTCTTCTTGAGGGGCTTGTGGATGGTTGGCATACGTCTTGCGTCTAGGCCAGGGAATCAGCTCTCATCTCCAGACGATTTGGGGTACAAGGAGCATTCCTCGAGTTGCTGTGCTGAACTTGCTGTTCCTCTAGACTTGGGACGGTGTTCTCGGGGAATCTCTGGAGTTGCGTAAAGGAAGTCAGGCCACTGGTCGTGTTTGATGGGGAACGGGGGATGGCTCTGGAGTCAATACAGCAGAATCGGGCCTCATCTCGAGTTTATTTGGGGTACATGGAGCTCCTTCGCGTTGCTGGGGTGACCTCAGGGTCCCTCTGAAGACTTGTGACAGTGTTCTTGGGGACTCTCTTCGAGATCCGTCAAGCAAGTCGATGCTCCTTACATGCTTTCATGGGGATCACGGAATTGCTCTGCATGCATGCAGGGGAATGGGGCCTCATCTCGCTTTGAGGGGGAAGTCTCATGGTTTTTCTCGAGTTGCGGCGGGGCCCTGGGGTATATTCTCGAGTTACGGCGGGGATGGCCCTTCAACACTCGTGTTTTCAGTGACGTCGGGACTCCCCTGTCTAGTTACGAGGGACACCTCAGGAATCTATTGCGAGGCTTGGCAGGGCCAAAGGGATGCTTCTCGAGGTGAGGCGGGAGACCAGGGTCCCTTTCCAGTAGCCACAGAAATATTGGTATTCTCTCAATGTTCAAGAGAAGTCAGGCATCGTTACTTTTGGAAGCAGTGAACTCTGTGTGCCGCTCGAGGTGTCAAAGGCATGTGAGGCATTCCATCGAAATGAGGCGGGGACCTAGGGCTTTCTCTAGGGACTCCACAGGTGATTCAGACATCCTTCACCTTGTGAGATGAAAGACGAGCCTGTATTCAAGCCACTGCAAGGAAATCTGGCCTCCTTTCGAGTCAGGGCTTCTCGGTGTATATTCCACTTGAGGCAGCAAACTCAGGGTCCCTCCCTCACACCTATTGCTGAGAGAAGCCTCCTCTTGAGGGGCTTGTGGAAAGTTGGCATACGTCTTGAGTTTAAGCCAGGGAATCAGCTCTCATCTCGAGGCAATTTGGGGTACACGGAGCATTCCTCGAGTTGCTCTGCTGAACTTGGTATTCCTCTAGACTTGGCACGTTGTTCTCGGGGAACCTCTGGAGTTGTGCATAAAGGAAGTCAAGCCACTGGTCGTGTTTGATGGGGAACGGGGGATGGCTCTGGAGTCAATACAGGGGAATCGGGCCTCATCTCGAGTTGATTTGGGGTACATGGAGCTTCTTCGCGTTGCTGGGTGACCTCAGGGTCCCTCTCTACTTGTGACAGTGTTCTTGGCGGACTTGTCTCGAGATCCATCAAGCAAGTCGAGGCTCCTTACATGTTTCATGGGATCACGGGATTGCTCTGCATGCAGTGCAGGGGAATCGGGCCTCATCTCGCTTTGAGGGGGAAGTCTCATGGTTTTTCTCAAGTTGCGGCGGGGACCTGGGGTATATTCTCGAGTTACGGCGGGGATGGCCCTTCAACAATCGTGTTTGTCCAGCGACGTCAGGACTCCTGTCTAGTTACGAGGGACACCTCAGGAATCTCTTCGAGGCTTTGCAGGGCCAAAGGGACGCTTCTCGAGGTGAGGCGGGAGACCCAGGGTCCCTTTCCAGTAGCCACAGGGATATTGGGATTCCTGTCAATGTTCAAGAGGAGTCAGGCATCGTCACCTTTTGAAGCAGTGAACTCTGCGTGCCGCTCGAGGTGTCAAAAGGCATGTGAGGCATTCCGTCGAAATGATTCGGGGACCTAGGGCTTTCTCTAGGGACTCCACATGGGATTCAGACAGCCCTTCACCTTGTGAGATGAAAGATGAGCCTGTATTCAAGCCACTGCAAGGAAACCCGGCCTCCTTTCGAGTCAGGGCTTCTCGGTGTATATTCCTTGAGGCAGCAAACTCAGGGTCCCTCCCTCACACCTACTGCTGAGAGAAGCCTCCTCTTGAGGGGCTTGTGGAAAGTTGGCATATGTCTTGAGTCTAAGCCAGGCAATCAGCTCTCATCTCCAGGCAATTTGGGGTTCAAGGAGCATTCCTCGAGTTGCTCTGCTGAACTTGGTATTCCTCTAGGCTTGGCATATTGTTCTCGGGGAACCTCTGGAGTTGCCTAAAGGAAGTCAAGCCACTGGTCGTGTTTGATGGGGAACGGGGGATGGCTCTGGAGTCAAGTCAGGGGAATCGGCCTCATCTCGAGTTGATTTGGGGTACATGGAGCTCCTTAATAATGCTGGTGTGACCTCAGGGTCCCTCTGTACTTGTGACAGTGTTCTTGCGGATTGTCTCGAGATCCATCAAGCAAGTCGAGGCTCCTTACATGTTTCATGGGGATCACGGGATTGCTCTGGATGCAGTGCAGGGGAATCGGGCCTCATCTCGCTTTGAGGGGGAAGTCTCATGTTTTTTCTCGAGTTGCGGCGGGGACCTGGGGTATATTCTCGAGTTACGGCGGGGATGGCCCTTCAAAACTCGTGTTTGTCCAGGGACGTCAGGACTCCTGTCGAGTTATGAGGGACACCTCAGGAATCTCTTCGAGGCTTGGCAGGGCCAAAGGGACGCTTCTCGAGGTGAGGCGGGAGACCCAGGGTCCCTTTCCTGTAGCCACAGCGATATTGGGATTCCTGTCAATGTTCAAGAGGAGAGTCAGGCATCGTCACCTTTTGAAGCAGTGAACTCTGTGTGCCGCTCGAAGTGTCAAAGGCATGTGAGGCATTCCGTCGAAAGTAGTCGGGGACCTAGGGCTTTCTCTAGGGACTCCACAGGGGATTCAGACATCCCTTCATCTTGTGAGATGAAAAGAGTAGCCTGTATTCAAGCCACTGCAAGGAAACCCGGCCTCCTTTCGAGTCAGGTCTTCTCGGTGTATATTCCCATTGAGGCAGCAATCTCAGGGTCCCTCCCTCACACCTATTGCTGAGAGAAGCCTTCTCTTGAGGGGCTTGTGGAAAGTTGCAAGAGTCTTGAGTCTAAGCAAGGCAATCAGCTCTCATCTCCAGGCAATTTGTGGTGCACGGAGCATTCCTCGAGTTGCTCTGCTGAACTTGGTATTCCTTCTAGACTTGGCACATTGTTCTCGGGAAACACTCTGAGTTGCCTAAAAAGTCTAGCCATTGGTCATGTTTGATGGGGAACGGGAGGATGGCTCTGGAGTTAAGGCAGGGGAATCGGGCCTCATCTCGAGTTGATTTTGGGTACATGGAGCTCCTTCGCGATGCAGGTGTGACCTCAGGGTCCCTCTCGACTTGTGACAGTGTTCTTGCCACTGTCTCGAGATCCATCAAGCAAGTCGAGGCTCCTTACATGTTTCATGGGGATCACGGGATTGCTCTGCATGCAGTGCAGGTGAATCGGGCCTCATCTCGCTTTGAGGGGATGTCTCATGGTTTTTTCTCGAATTGCGGCGGGTCCTGGGTAAATTCTCGAGTTACGGCGGGGATGGCCCTTCAAACACTAGTGTTTGTCCAGCGACTTCTGGACGTCCTGTTGAGTTATGAGGGACATCTCAGGAATCTCTTCGAGGCTTGGCAGGGCCAAAGGGACGCTTCTCGAGGTGAGGCGGGAGACGCAGGTCCCTTTCCAGCAGCCACAGGGATATAGGGATTCCTGTCAATGTTCAAGAGGAATCAGGCATCGTTGCATTTTGAAGCAGTGAACTCTGTGTGCCGCTCAAGGTGTCAGAGGCATGTAAGGCATTTCGTCGAAAGGGTGTTGGGGACCTAGGGCTTTCTCTAGTGACTCCAACGGGGATTCAGACATCCCTTCACCTTGTGAGATGAAAGAGGAGCCTGTATTCAAGCCAGTGCAAGGAAACCCGGCCTCCTTTCTAGTCAGGGCTTCTCGGTGTATATTCCACTTGAGGTGGCAAACTCAGGGTCCCTCCCGCACACCTACTGCTGAGAGAAGCCTCCTCTTGAGGGGCTTGTGGAAAATTGGCATACGTCCTGATTCTAAGCCAGGCAATCAGCCCTCATCACCAGGCAATTTGGGATCCACGGAGCATTCCTCGAGTTGATTTAGTGTACATGGAGCTCCTTCGCGTTGGAGGTGTGACCTCATGGTCCTTCTGTACTTGTGACAGTGTTCTTGCGAATTGTCTCGAGATCCATCAAGCAAGTCGAGGCTCCTTACATGTTTCATGGGGATCACGGGATTGCTCTGCATGCAGTGCAGGGGAATCGGGCCTCATCTCGCTTTGAGGGGGAAGTCTCATAGTTTTTCTCGAGTTACGTCTGGGACCTGGGGTATATTCTTGAGTTACAGCGGGGATGGCCCTTCAAAACTTGTGTTTGTCCAGCGACGTCAGGACTCCTGTCAAGTTACGAGGGACACATCAGGAATCTATTCGAGGCTTGGCAGGGCCAAAGGGACTCTTCTCGAGGTGAGGCGCGAGACCCACTTTCCCTTTCCAGTAGCCACAGGGATGTTGATATTCCTGTCAATGGTCAAGAGGAGGCAGGCATCCTCACCTTTTTAAAGCAATGAACTCTGTGTGCCGCTCGAGGTGTCAAAGGCATGTGAGGCATTCCGTCGAAAGGAGTCGGGGACCTAGGGCTTTCTCTAGGGACTCCACAGTGGATTAAGACATATTTTCACATTGTGAGATGAAAGAGGAGTCTGTATTCAAGCCCCTTCAAAGAAACCCGGCCTCCTTTCAAATCAGGGCTTCTCGGTGTATATTGAAATTGAGGCAGCAAACTCAGGGTCCCTCCCTTACCCCTACTGCTGAGAGAATCCTTCTCTTGACGGGCTTGTGGAAAAATTGGCATCCGTCTTGAGTCTAAGCCAGGCAATCAGCTCTCATCTCCAGGCAATTTGGGGTCCACGGAGCATTCCTCGAGTTGCTCTGCTGAACTTGGTATTCCTCTAGACTTGGCACGGTGTTCTCGGGGAACCTCTGGAGTTGCCTAAAGGAAGTCCAGCTACTGGTGGTGTTTGATGGGGAATGGGGGATGGCTCTGTAGTCAAGGAAGGGGAATCAGGCCTCATCTCGACTTGACTTGGGGTACATGGAGCTCCTTCGTGGTGCTGGTGTTACCTCAGGGTCCCTCTATACTTGTGACAGTGTTTTTGCAGACTGTCTCGAGATCCATCAAGCACGTCGAGGCTCCTTACATGATTCATGGGAATCACGGGATTGCTCTGCATGCAGTGTAGGGGATCGGGCCTCATCTCGCTTTGAGGGGGAAGTCTCTTGGTTATTCTCGAGTTACGTCTGGTACCTGGGGTATATTCTCGAGTTAAGGCGGGTATGGCCCTTCAGCACTCGTGCTTGTCCAGCGACGCCAGGACACCTGTCGAGTTACGATCGACACCGCAGAAATCTCTTCGAGGCTTGGCAGGGCCAAATGGATGCTTCTCAAGGTGCGTCTGGAGACACAGGGTCCCTTTCGAATAGCCACATGGATATTGGTTTTCCTGTCAATGTTCAAGAGGAGTCAGGCATCATCACCTTTTGAAGCAATGAACTCTGTGTGCCGCTCAAAGTGTCAAAGGCTTGTGAGTCTTTCCGTCAAAAGGAGTTGGAGACATAGGGCTTTCTCTAGGGACTCCACAGGGGATTCAGACATCCCTTCACCTTGTGAGATGAAATAGGAGCCTGTATTCAAGCCACTGCAAGGAAATCCGGCCTCCTTTCGAGTCAGGGCTTCTCGGTGTATATTCCAGTTGAGGCAGCAAATTCAGGGTCCCTCCCTCACATAAACTGCTGAGAGATGCCTCCTCTTGAGGGCCTTGTGGAAAGTTGGCATACGTGATCAGTCTAAGCCAGGCAATCATCTCTCATCTCCAGGCAATTTGGTGTCCACGGAGCATTCCTCGAGTTGCTCCGCTGATCTTGGTATTCTTCTTGGCTTCGCACGTTGTTCTCGGGAAATTTTTGGAATTGCCTAAAGGAAGTCAAGCCACAGGTCGTGTTTGATGGGGAACGGGGGATGGCTCTGGAGTCAAGGCCGGGGAATCGGGCCTCATCTTGAGTTGATTTGGTGTACATGGAGCCACTTCGCTATGCTGGTGTGACATCAGTGTCTCTCTGTACCTGTGACAGTGTTCTTGCGGGTTTTCTCGTGATCCATCAAGCAAATCAAGGCTCCTTACATGTTTCATGGGGATCACGGGATTGCTCTGCTTGCAGTGCAGGGGAATCGGGCCTCATTTCGCTTTGAGAGGGAAGTGTCATGGTTTTTCTCGAGTTGCGGTGGGGACACGGGGTATATTCTTGAGTTTCGGGGGGGATGGCCCTTCAAAACTCGTGTTTCTCCAGCGACGTCAGGACTCCTGTCGAGTTACGAGGGACTCCTCAAGAATCTCTTCGAGGCTTGGCAGGGCTAAGGGACGCTTCTCGAGTTGAGGAGGGAGACCCAAGTTCCCTTTCCTGTAGCCACAGGGATATTGGGATTCCTGTTAATGTTGAAGAGGTGTCAGGCATCGTCACCTTTTGAAGCGGTGAACTCTGTGTGCCGCTCGAGGTGTCAAAGGCATGTGAGGCATTCCTTCCAAAGTTGTCGGGGACCTGGGGCTTTCTCTAGGGACTCCACAGGGGCTTCAGACATCCCTTCACCTTTTGAGATGAAAGAGGAGCCTCTATTCAAGCCACTGCCTGGTAACCCAGCCTCCTTTCGAGTCAGGGTTTCTCGGTGTATATTGCGATTGAGGCAGCAAACTCAGGGTCCCTCCCTCACACCTACTGCTGAGATTAGCCTTTTCTGAGGGGCTTGTGTAAAATTGGCATATGTCTTGAGTCTAAGCCAGGCAATGACCTCTCATATCCAGGCAATTTGGGGTCTACGGAGCATTCCTCGAGTTGCTCTGCTGAACTTGGTATTCCTCTAAACTAGGCACGTTGTTTTCGGGGAACCTCTGGAGTTGCCTAAAGGAAGTCAAGCCATTGGTCGTGTTTGAATGGGAACAGGGGATGACTTTGGAGTCAAGGCAGGGGAATCGGGCCTCATCTCGAGTTGATTTGGGGGTCATGGAGCTCCTTCGTGATGCTTGTGTGACCTCAGTGTCCCTCTCTACTTGTGACAGTGTTCTTGCGGATTGTCTCGAGATCCATCAAGGAAGTCGAGGCTCCTTACATGTTTCTTGGGGATCACGGGATTGCTCTGCATGCAGTGCAGGGGAATCGGGCCTCATCTCGCTTTGACGGGAATTGTCATGGTTTTTCTCGAGTTGCGGCGGGGACCTGGGGTGTATTCCCGAGTTACGTGTGGGATGGCCTTTCAACATTCGTGTTTGTCCAGCGACGTCAGGACTCCTGTCGAGTTACGAGGGACACCTCAGGAATCTCTTCGAGGCTTCGTAGGGCCAAAGCGATGCTTCTCGATGTGAGGCGAGAGACCCAGGGTCCCTTTTCAGTAGCCACAGGGATATTGGGACTCCTGTCCATGTTCAAGATGAGTCAGCCATCCTCACCTTTTGAAGCAGTGAACTCTGTGTGCCGCTCGAGGTGTCAAAGGCACATGAGGCATTAAGTCGAAATCAGTCGGGTACCTAGTCCTTTCTCTAGGAACTCCACATGGGACTCAGACATCCCTTCACCTTGTGAGATGAAAGAAGTGCATGTTTTCAAGCCACTGCAAGGAAACCCGGCCTCCTTTCGAGTCAGGGCTTTTCGGTGTATATTCCACTTGATGCAGCAAACTCAGGGTCCCTCCCTCACACCTAATACTGAGAGAAGCCTTCTCTTGAGGGGCTTGTGGAAAGTTGGCATACGTCTTGAGTCTAAGCCAGGCAATCAGCTCTCATCTCCAGGCAATTTGTGGTCCAAGGAGCGTTCCTCGAGTTGCTCTGCTGAACTTGGTGTTCCTCTAGGCTTGGCATGTTGTTTTCGGGGAACATCTGGAGTTGCCTAAAGGAATTCAAGCCACTGGTCGTGTTTGATGGGGAAGGGGCGATGGCTCTGGAGTCAAGGCAGGGGAATTGGGCCTCATCTCGAGTTGATTTGGGGTACATGGAGCTCCTTCAGGATGCTGGTGTGACCTCAGGTTCCCTCTCTACATGTGATATTGTTTTTGCGGATTGTCTCGAGATCCATCAAGCAAGTCGAGGCTCCTTACATGTTTCATGGGGATCACGGGATTGCTCTGCATGCAGTGCAGGGGAATCGGGCCTCATCCCGCTTTGAGGGGAAAGTGTCATGGTTTTTCTCGAGTTTCGGCGGGGACCTGGTGTATATTCTCGAGTTATGGCGGGGATGGCCCTTCAACACTCATGTTAGTCCAGCGACGTCAGGCCTCCTGTAGAATTATGACGGACACCTCAGAAATCTCTTCGAGGCTTGGCAGGGCCAAAGGGACGCTTCTCGAGGTGAGACGGGAGACCCAGGGTCCCTTTCCAGTAGCCACAGGGATATGGGGATTCCTGTCAATGTTCAAGAGAAGTCAGGCATCGTCACCTTTTAAAGCAGTGAACTCTGCATGCCGCTCGAGGTGTGAAAGGCATGTGAGGCATTCCTTTCAAAGGCGTCGGGGACATAGGTCTTTCTCTAGGGACTCCACAGGGGATTTAGACATTCCTTTACCTTGTGAGATGAAAGAGGATCCTGTATTCAAGCCACTGCAAGAAACCCGGCCTTCTTTCAAGTTATGGGTTCTCGGTGTATATTCCACTTGAGGGAGCAAACTCAGGGTCCCACCCTCACACCTACTGATGAGAGAAGCCTCCACTTGACGTGCTAGTGGAAAGTTGGCATACATCTTGAGTCTAAGCCAGGCAATAAGCTCTAATCTCCAGGCAACTTGGGGTCCACGGAGCATTCCTCGAGTTGCTATGCTGAATTTGGTATTGCACTAGACATGGCACGTTGTTCTCGGGGAACCTCTGGAGTTGCCTAAAGGAAGTCAAGACACTGGTCGTGTTTGCTGGGGAACGGGGGAAGGATTTTGAGTCAAGGCAGGGTAATCCGGCCTCATCTCGAGTTGATTTAGTGTACATGGAGCTCCTTCGCGTTGGAGGTGTGACCTCATGGTCCTTCTGTACTTGTGACAGTGTTCTTGCGGATTGTCTCGAGATCCATCAAGCAAGTCGAGGCTCCTTACATGTTTCATGGGGATCACGGGATTGCTCTGCATGCCTTTCAGGGGAATCGGGCCTCATTTCACTTTGAGGGGGAAGTCTCATGGTTTTTCTCGAGTTGCCGCAGGGACCTGGGGTATATTTTCCAGTTATGGCCGGGATGGCCCTTCAATACTCGTGTTTGTCCAGTGATGTCAGGACTCCTGTCAAGTTACGACGGACACCTCAGGAATCTCTTCGAGGCATGGCGCCAAAGGGACGCTTCTCGAGGTGAATCAGAAGACCCAAGGTTCCTTTCCAGTAGCGACAGGGATATTAGGATTCCTGTCAGTGTTCAAGAGGAGTCAGGCATCGTCACCTTTTGAAGCAGAGAACACTGCGTGCCGCTCGAGGTGTCAAAGGCATGTGAGGCATTCCGTCGAAAGGAGTCGGGGAACTAGGGCTTTATCGATGGACTGCGCAGTGGACTCAGAAAACCCTTCACCTTGTGAGATGAAAGAGCAGTCTTTATTCAAGCCACTGCAAGGAAACCCGGCCTCTTTTCGAGTCAGGGCTTCTCGGTGTATACTCCTCTTGAGGCAGCAATCTCAGGGTCCCTCCCTCACAACTACTGCTGAGGGAAACCTCCTCTTGAGGGGCTTGTGGATAGTTGGCATCCGTCTTGATTCTAAGCAAGGCAATCAGCTCTCATCTCCAGTCAATTTGGTGTCCACGGAGCATTCCTCGAGTTGCTCTGCTGAACTTGGTGTTCCTCTAGTCTTGGCACGTTGTTCTTGGGGAAATGCTGGAGTTGCTTAAAGAAATCAACCCACTGGTCGTGTTTGCTGGGGAACGGGGGATGGTCTGGAGTCAAGGCAGGGGAATCGGGCCTCACCTCGAGTTGATTTGGGGTACATGGAGCTCCTTCACGATGCTGGTGTGACCTCATTGTCCCTCTATACTTTTGACTGTTCTTGCGGACTGTCTCGAGATTCATCAAGGAAGTCGAAGCTCCTTACTTGTTTCATGGGGACCACGGGATTGCTCGGCATGCACTGCAGGGGAATCGAGCCTCATCTCGCTTTGAGGTGGAAGTCTCATGGTTATTCTCGAGTAGCGGCAGGGACCTGTGGTATATTCTGGAGTTACGGCGGGAAAGGGTCTTCAACACTCGTGTTTTTCAGCGACGGTTGGACTCCTGTTTAGTTACGAGGGACACCTCAGGAATCTCTTCAAGGTTTGGCAGGGAAAAAGGGACGCTTCTCGAGGTGAGAGGGGAGACGCAGGGTCCCTTTCCAGTAGTGACAGGGATATTAGGATTCCTGTCAGTGTTCAAGAGGAGTCAGGCATCGTCACCTTTTGAAGCAGAGAACTCTGCGTGCCCCTCGAGGTGTCAAAGGCATGTGAGGCATTCTGTCGAAAGGAGTTGCGAAACTAGGGCTTTATCTATGGACTGCACAGTGTACTCAGAAAACCCTTCACCTTGTGAGATGAAAGATGAGCCTGTATTCAAGCCTCTGCAAGGATACTCGTCCTGCTTTCGAGTCATGGTTTCTCGGTGTATATTCCACTTGAGGCAGCAAACTCAGGGTCCCTCCCTCACACATCCTGCTGGGAGAAGCCTCCCTTTGAGGGTGTTATGGTATGTTTGCATAAGTCTTGAGTGTAAGCCAGGCAATCAGCTCTCAGTTCCAGGCAATTTGGTGTCCACAGAGCATTCCTCGAGTTGCTCTGCTGAACTTGGTATTCCTCTAGGCTTGGCACGTTGTTCTCTGGGAAACTCTGAAGATGCCTTAAGGAAGTCAAACCACTGGTCGTCTTTGATGGGAAACGGGGAATGGCTCTGGAGTCAAGGCAGGCCAAGATGGCCTCATCTCGAGTTGATTTGGGGTACATGGAGCTCCTTCGCGATGCTGGTGTGATCTCAGGGTCCCTCTGTACTTGTGACTGTGTTCTTTCGGACTGTCTCGAGATCCATCAAGCAAGTTGAGGCTCCTTACATGTTTCATAGGGATCACGGGATTGCTCTGCATGCAGTGCAGGGGAATCGGGCCTCATCTCACTTTGGGGGGGAAATCTCATGGATTTTCTCAAGTTGAGGCGGGGAACTGGGGTATATTCTCGAGTAACGGCAGGGATGGCCCTTCAACACTCTTGTTATTCTAGCGACGTCAGAACTCCTGTCAAGTTACGAGTGACACCTCAGGAATGTTTTCGAGGCTTGGCAGGGCCAAAGGGACGCTTTTCGAGATGAATCAGGAGACCCACGGTCCCTTTCCAGTAGCCACAGTATATGGGGATTCCTGTCAATGTTCAAGAGGAGTCAGGCATCGTCACCTTTTTTAGCAGTGAACTCTGCATGCCGCTCGAGGTGTCAAAGGCATGTGAGGCATTCCGTCGAAAGGAGTCGGGGACCAAGGTCTTTCTCTAGTGACTCCAAAGGGGATTCAGACATCCCTTCACCTTCTAAGATGAAAGAGGAGCCTGTATTCATGCCACTGCAAGGAAACCCGGCCTCCTTTCGAGTCAGGGCTTTTTAGTGTATATTCCACTTGAGGCAGCAAACTCAGGGTCCCTCCCTCACACATACTGGTGAGAGAACCCTCCACTTGAGGGGCTTGTGGAAAGTTGGCATATGTCTTGAGTCTAAGCCAGGCAATCAGCTCTGATCTCCAGGCAATTTGGGGTCCAAGGAACATTCCTCAACTTGCTCTGCTGAACTTGGTGTTCCTCTAAGTTTGGCTCGTGGTTCTCGTGGAAATTCTGGAGGTGCTTAAAGGAAATCAAGCCACTGGTCGTGTTTGCTGGGGAACTGGTGATGTCTCTGGAGTTAAGGCAGGGAAATCGGGCCTCATCTCGAGTTCATTTGGTGTACATGGAGCTCCTTAGCGATGCTGGTGTGACCTCAGGGTCCCTCTATACTTGTGACAGTTTTCTTGCGGATTGTCTCGAGATCCATCAAGGAAGTCGAGGCTCCTTACATGTTTCATGGGGATCACGGGATTGCTCTGCATGCAGTGCAGGGGACTCGGGCCTCATCTCGCTTTGAGGGGGAAGTCTCATGGTTTTTCTCGAGTTGCGGCAGGGACCTGTGGTATATTCTCGAGTTACGGCTGTAATGGGTCTTCAACACTCGT
This sequence comes from Odocoileus hemionus, assembly GCA_020976825.1. NCBI lineage: Eukaryota > Metazoa > Chordata > Mammalia > Artiodactyla > Cervidae > Odocoileus > Odocoileus hemionus. The sequence goes on from JAJLRB010001101.1 coordinate 41,070, forward strand.
GTTTGTCCAGCGACGGCTGGACTACTGTTTAGTTACGAGGGACACCTCAGGAATCTCTTCAAGGATTGGCAGGGCCAAAGGGTCGTTTCTCGAGGTGAGGTGGGAGACCCAGGGTCCCTTTCCAGTAGCAACAAGGATATTGGGATTCCTGTCAATGCTCAAGAGGAGTCAGGCATCGTCACCTTTTGAAGCAGAGAACTCTGCGTGCCGCTCGAGTTGTCAAAGGCATGTGAGGCATTCCGTCGAAAGAAGTCGGGAAACTAGGGCTTTCTCTAGGGACTGCACAGTGGAATCAGACATCCCTTCACGTTGTGAGATGAAAGATGAGCCTGTATTCAAGCCGCTGCAAGGACAGCTGGCCTGCGTTCGAGTCAGGGCTTCTTGGTGTATATTCCACTTGAGGCCGCAAATTCAGGGTCCCTCCCTCACACCTACTGCTGAGAGCAGCCTCCCCTTGAGGGTCTTATGGTAATTTGGCCTACGTCTTCAGTCTGAGCCAGGCAATCAGCTCTCATCTCCAGTCAATTTTGTGTCCACGGAGCATTCCTCGAGTTGCTCTGCTGAACTTTGTGTTCCTCTAGTCTTGGCACGTTGTTCTCGGGGAAACGCTGGAGTTGCTTAGAGGAAGTCAACCCACTGGTCGTGTTTGCTGGGGAACGGGGGATGGGTCTGGAGTCAAGGCAGGGGAATCGGGCCTCACCTCGAGTTGATTTGGGGTACATGGATCTCCTTCGCGATGCTGGTGTGACCTCATGGTCCCTCTGTACTTGTAACAGTGTTTTTGCGGACTGTCTCGAGATCCATCAAGCAAGTTGAGGCTCCTTACATGATTCATGGGGATCACGGGATTGCTCTGCATGAAGTGCAGGGTAATTGGGCCTCATCACGCTTTGGGGGGGAAGTCTCATGGTTTTTCTCGAGTTGAGGCCAGATCTGGGGTATATTCTAGAGTTACGGCGGGGATGGTTCTTCAACACTCGAGTTTGTCCAGTGACGTCTGGACTCCTGTTTAGTTACGAGGGACACCTCAGCAATGTCTTCGTGGCTTGGCAGGGCCAATTGGATTCTTCTGGAGGTGATCAGGTGACCCAGGGTCCCTTTCCGATAGCCACAGGATATGGGGTTTCCTGTCAATGTTCAAGAGGAGTCAGGCATCGTCTCCTTTTGAAGCAGTGAATTCTGCATGCCGCTCGAGGTGTCAAAGGCATATGAGGCATTCCGTCGAAAGGAGTTGGGGTACTAGGCCTTTCTCTATGGACTCCACAGGGGATTCAGACATCCCTGCAACTTGTGAGATGACAGATGAGCCTGTATTCAAGCCTCTGCAAGGAAACCTGGCGTCCTTTCGAGTCAGGGCTTCTCGATGTATATTCCACTTGAAGCAGCAAACTCAGGGTCCCTCCCTCACATCTACTGCTGAGAACAGCCTCCCCTTGAGGGTCTTACGGTAATTTGGCCAATGTCTTTAGTCTAAGCCATGCAATCAGCTCTCATATCCAGGCAATTTGGAGTCCACAGAGCATTCCTCGAGTTGATCTACTGAACTTGGTATTCCTCTAGGCTTGGCAGGTTGTTCTCTGGGAAAATCTGGAGTTGCCTTAAGGAGTCAAACCACTGGTCGTGTTTGAGGGGGAATGGGGGATGGCACTGGAGTCAAGGCAGGGGAATCGGGCCTCACCTCGAGTTGATTTGGGGTACATGGAGCTGCTTCGCGATGCTGGTGTGACCTCATGGTCCCTCTGTACTTGTGACAGTGTTCTTGCGGACTGTCTCGAGATCCATCAAGTAAGTCGAGGCTCCTTAAAAGTTTCATGGGGATCACAGGATTGCTCTGCATGCAGTGCAGGGGATTCGGGCCTCATCTCTCTTTGGGGGGAAATCTCATGTTTTTTCTCGTGTTGACGCGGGGAACTGGGGTATATTCTCGCGATAGGGCGGAGATGGCCCTTCAACACTTTTGTTATTAAAGTGACGTCAGGACTCCTGTTGAGTTACGAGGGACACCACAGGAATGTCTTTGAGGCTTGGCAGGGCCAAAGCAACGCTTCTCGAGGTGAATCAGGATACCCAGGTTGCCTTTCCAGTAACCACGGTATATGGGGATTCCTGTCAATGTTCAAGAGGAGTCAGGCATCATCACCTTTTGAAGCAGTGAACTCTGCATGCCGCTTGAGGTGTCAAATGCTTGTGAGACATTCCGTCGAAAGGAGTCGGGGAACTAGGCCTTTCTCTAGGGACTCCACAGGGGATTCAGACATCCCTTAACCTTGTGAAATGAAAGAGGAGCGTGTATTCAAGCCACTGCAAGGAAACCTGGCCTCTTTTCGAGTCAGGGCTTCTCGGTGTATACTCCACTTGAGGCAGCAAACTCAGGGTCCCTCCCTCACACCTACTGCTGAGGGAAACCTCCTCTTGAGGGGCTTGTGGATAGTTGGCATCCGTCTTGAGTCTAAGCCAGCAATCAGCTCTCATCTCCAGTCAATTTGGTGTCCACGGAGCATTCCTCGAGTTGCTCTGCTGAACTTGGTGTTACTCTAGGCTTGGCACGTTGTTCTCGGGGACCGCTAGAGTTGCTTAAAGGAAGTCAGCCCACTGGTCGTGTTTGCTGGGGAACGGGGGATGGCTCTGGAGTCAAGGCAGGGGAATTGGGCCTCACCTTGAGTTGATTTGGGGTACATGGAGCTCCTTCGCGATGCTGGTGTGACCTCAGGGTCCCTCTATAGTTGTGACAGTGTTCTTGCAGACTGTCTCAAGATCCATCAAGGAAGTCGAGTCTCCTTACCTGTTTCATGGGGATCACGGTATTGCTCGGCATGCAGTGCATGAAAATCGGGCCTCATCTCGCTTTGATGGGGAAGTCTCAAGGTTTTTCTCGAGTAGCGGCAGGGACCTGTGGTATATTCTCGAGTTACGGCGGGAAAGGGTCTTAAACACACGTGTTTGTCCAGCGACGGCTGGACTACTGTTTAGTTACGAGGGACACCTCAGGAATCTCTTCAAAGCTTGACAGGGCCAAAGGAATGCTTCTCGTTGTGAGGTGGGAGACGCAGGGTCCCTTTCCAGTAGCGACAAGGATATTAGGATACCTGTCAATGTTCAAGAGTATTCAGGCATTGTCACATTTTTAAGCAGTGAACTCTGTGTTCCTCTCAAGGTGTCAAAGGCATGTGAGGCATTCCGTCAAAAGGATTCGGGGAGCTAGGGCTTTCTCTAGGGACTCCACAGGGGATTCAGACATCCCTTAACCTTGTGAGATGAAAGATGAGCCTGTATTCAAGCAATTGGTAGGAAACACGGACTCCTTTTGAGTCAGGGCTTCTCGGTGTATATTCCACTTGAGGCAGCATAATCAATGTCCATCCCGCACACCTACTGCTGAGAGAAGCCTCCACTGGAGGGGCTTGTGGAAAGTTGGCATAGGTCTTGAGTCTAAGCCAGGCAATCAGCTCTCATCTCCAGGGAATTTGGTGTCCACGGAGCTTTCCTCGAGTTGCTCTGCTGAACCTGGTGTTTCTCTAGACTTGGCACTTTTTTCTCGGGGAAAATCTGGAGTTGCCTAAAGGAAGTCAAACCACGGGTCGTGTTTGCTGGGGATCTGGTGATGGCTCTGGCGTAAAGACAAAAAATCGGGCCTCATCTCGAGTTGATTTGGTGTACATGGAGCTCCATCACGATGCTGGTGTGACCTCAGGTTCCCTCTATATTTGAGACAGTGTTCTGCGGATTGTCTCGAGATTCATCAAGCAAGTCGAGGCTCCTTACATGTTTCATGGGGATCACGGGATTGCTCGGCATGCAGTGCAGGGGAATCGGGCCTCATCTCACTTTGAGGGTAAAGTCTTATGGCTTTTCTCGAGTTGCGGCGGGGACCTGGGTTATATTCTCGAGTTACCTCAGGGATGGCCCTTCAACACTCGTGTTTGTCCAGCGACGTCAGGCCTCCTGTTGAGTTACGAGGAACACATCAGGAATCTCTGCGAGGCTTGTCAGGGCCAAAGGGATTCTTCTCAAGGTGAGGCGTGAGACCCAGGCTCCCTTTCCAGTAGCCACGGGCATACTGGCATTCCTGTAAATGTTCAAGAGGAGTTAGGCATCGTCACCTTTTGAAGCAGTGAACTCTGCGTGCCTCTCGAGGTGTCAAAGGCATGTGAGGCATTCCGTCGAAAGTAGTCGGTGACCTAGGGCTTTCTCTAGGGACTCCACAGGGAATTCAGTCATCCCTTCACCATGTGAGATGAAAGAGGAGCCTGTATTCAAGCCACTGCAAGGAAACCCGGCCTCCTTTCCAGTCAGGGCTTCTCGGTGTATATTCCACATGAGGCAGCAAATTCAGGGTCCCTCCGTCACACCTTCTGCTGAGAGAAGCCTCCTCTGGAGGGGCTTGTGGAAAGCTTGCATACGTCTTGAGTCTAAGCCAGGCAATCAGCTCTCAATTCCAGGCAATTTGCGGTCCATGGAACATTCCTGGAGATGCTCTGCGGAAATTGGTATTCCTCTAGGCTTGGCACGATGTTCTTCGGGAACTTCTGGAGATGCCTAAATGAAGTCAAGCCACTGGTCGTGTTTGATGGGAATCGTGGAATGACTGTGGAGTCAAGGCAGGGTAATCGGGCCTCATCTCGAGTTGATTTGGGGTACATGGAGCTCCTTCGCAATGTTGTTGTGACCTCAGGGTCCCTCTCTACTTGTGACAGTATTCTTGGGTATTGTCTCGAGATCCATCAAGCAAGTCGAGGCTCCTTACAAGTTTCATGGGGATCACGGGATTGCTCTGCATGCAGTGCAGGGGAATCGGGCCTCATCGCGCTTTGAGGGGGAAGTCTCATGGTTTTACTGGAGTTGCGGCGGGGACCTGGAATATATTCTCGAGATACGGCGGGGATGGATCTTCAACACTCGACTTTGTACACAGATGTCAGGATTACTGTTTAGTTACGAGGGACACCTCAGGAATCTCTTCTAGGATTGGCAGGGCCAAAGGGACGCTTCTCGAGGTGAGGCTGGAGACCCAGGGTCCCTTTCCAGTAGCCACACGGATATTGGGATTCCTGTCAATGATCAAAAGGAGTCAGGCATCATCAGCTTTTGAAGCAGTGAACTCTGCGTGCCGCTCGAGGTTTCAAAGGCATGTGCGGCATTCCCTCGAAAGGAGTCGGGGAACAAGGGCTTTCTCCAGCGACTCCACAGGGGATTCAGACAACCGTTCACCTTGTGAGATGAAAGAGGAGCCTGTATTCAAGCCACTGCAAGAAAACCCAGCCTCCTTTCGAGTCAGGGCTTCTCAGTATATATTCCACTTGAGGCAGCAAACTCAGGGTGCCTCCCTCACACCTACTGCTGAGAGAAGCCTCCTCTTGAGGGGCTTGTGGAAAGTTGGCATACGTCTTGAGTCTAAGCCAGGCAATCAGCTCTCATCTCCAGACAATTTGGGGGCCCACGTGAATTTCTCGAATGGCTCTGCTGAACTTGGTATTCCTCTAGGCTTGGCACGTTGTTCTCAGGGAACCTCTGGAGTTGCCTAAAGGAAGTCAAGCCACTAATCGTGTGTTCTGGGTAACGGGGGATAGCTCTGGAGACAGGGCAGGGGAATAGGGCCTCATCTCCAGTGGATTTGGGGTACATGGAGCTCCTTCGCGATGCCTGTGTGACCTCAGGGTCCCTCTCTACTTGTGACAGTGTCCTTGCGAAATGTCTCGAGATCCATCAAGCAAGTCGAGGCTCCTTACATGTTTCATGGGGATTACGGGATTGCTCTGCATTCAGTGCAGGGGAATCGGTCCTCATCTCACTTTGAGGGGGAAGTCTCATGGTTTATCTCGAGTTCCGGCAGGAACCTGGGTTATATTCTCGAGTTAAGGTGTGGATGGCCCTTCAGCACTAGTGTTTGTCCAGCGAAATCAGGAATCCTGTCGAGTTACGTAGGACACCTCAGGAATCTCTTCGAAGCTTGGCAGGGCAAAGGGACGCTTCTCGAGGGGAGGCGGGAGACCCAGGGTCCCTTTCCAGTAGCCACAGGGATATTGGGATTCCTGTCAATGTTCAAGAGGTGTCAGGCCTCGTCACATTTTGAGGCAGTGAACTCTTTGTGCCGCTCGAGGTGTCAAAGGTTGTGAGCCATTCCATCGGAAGGAGTCAGAAAACTAGGTCTTTCTCTGGTTACTCCACAGGGGACTCAGACATCCCTTCACCTTGTGAGATGAAAGAGGAGCCTGTATTCAAGCCACTGCAAGGAAACCCGGCCTCCTTTCGAGTCAGTGCTTCTCAGTGTATATTCCACTTGAGGCAGCAAACTCATGGTCCCTCCCTCACACAGACTGCTGAGAGAAGCATTCTCTTGAGGTGCTTGTGCCTAGTTTTCATACGTCTTGAATCTAATGCAGGAAATCATCTCTCATCTCCAGGCAATGTGGGGTCCACGGAGCATTCCTCGAGTTGCTCTGCTGAACTTGGTATTTCTCTTGCCTTGGCACATTGTTCTCGGGGAACTTCTGGAGTTGCCTAAAGGAAGGCAAGCCACTGGTCGTGTTTAATGGGAATCGGGGGATGGCTCTGGAGTCAAGGCAGGGGAATCGAGGCTCATCTCGGGGAGATTTGGGGTACATGGGGCTCCTTCGGAATGCTGGTGTGTCCTCAGTGTCCCTCTCTAGTTGTGACAGTGTTCTTGAAGATTGTCTCGAAATCCATCAAGCAAGTCGAGGCTCCTTACATGTTACATGTGGATCACGGGATTGCTCTGCATGCAGTGCAGGGGAATCGGGCCTCATCTCGCTTTGAGGGGGAGGTCTCATGGTTTTTCTCGAGTTGCGGCGGGGTCTGGGGTATATTCTCGAGTTACGGCGGGGATGGCCCTTCAACAATCGTGTTCGTCCAGTGACGTCAGGACTACTGTCGAGTTATGATGGACACCTGAAGTATATCTTCGAGGCTTGGCAGGGGAAATGGACACTTCTCGAAGTGAGGCGGGCGACCCAGGTTCCCATTCCAGGAGCCACAGGGATATTGGTATTCCTGTCAATGTTCAAGAGGAGTCAGGCATCGTCACCTTTTGAAGCAGTGAACTCTGCGTGCCGCTCGAGGTTTCAAAGGCATGTGAGGCATTCCGTCAAAAGGAGTCAGTGACCTAGGTCTTTCTCTAGGGACTCCACAGGGGATTCAGACATCCCTTCACCTTGTGAGATGAAAGATAAGCCGCTATTCAAGCCACTGCAAAGGAACACGGCCTCCTTTCGAGTCAGGGCTTCTCGGTATATATTCCACTTGAAGCAGCAAACTCAGGGTCCGTTCCTCACACCTACTGCTGAGAGAAGCCTCCTCTTGTGGGGCTTGTGGAAAGTTTGCATACGTCTTGAGTCTAAGCCAGGCAATCAGCTCTCATCTCCAGGCAATTTGGTGTCCACAGAGCATTCCTGGAGTTGCTCTGCTGAACTTGGTATTCTCTAGGTTTGGCACATTGTTCTCGGGAAACCTCTGGAGTTGCGTAAAGGAAGTCAAGCCACTGATCATGTTTTCTGGGTAACGGGGGATGGCTCTGGAGACAGGGCAGGGGAATCGGGCCTCATCTCGTGTGGATTTGGGGTACATGGAGCTCCTTCGTGATGCTGGTGTGACCTCAGGGTCCCTCTCTACTTGTGACAGTGTACTTGCGGATTGTCTGTAGATCTATCAAACAAGTCGAGCCTCCTTACATGTTTCATGGGGATCACGGAATAGCTCTGCATGCAGTGCAGGGGAATCGGGCCTCATTTCGCTTTGAGGGGGAGGTCTCATGGTTTTTCTCGAGTTGCGGCGGGGATCTAGGGTATATTCTCGAGTTACGGTGGGCATGGTCCTTCAACAATCGTGTTTGTCTGGCGACGTCAGGACTGCTGTCGAGTGACGAGGGACACCTGAGGTATATCTTCGAGTCTTGGCAGGGAAAAGGGACGGTTCTCCAAGTGAGGCGGGAGACCCAGGTTCCCATTCCAGGAGCCACAGGGATATTGGGATTCCTATCAATGTTCAAGAGGAGTAAGGCATTCTCACCTTTTGAAGCAGTGAACTCTGTGTGCCGCTCGAGGTGTCAAAGGCATGTGAGGCATTCAGTTGAAAGGAGTCGGTGTACTAGGTCTTTCTCTGTGGACTCCACAGGGGACTCAGACATCCCTTCACCTTGTGAGATTAAAGAGCAGCCTGTATTCAAGCCACTACAAGGAAACCGGGCCTCTTTTCGAGTCAGGGCTTCTCGGTATATATTCCACTTGAGGCAGCAAACTCATGGTCCCTCTCTCACACCTACTGCTGAGAGAAGCCTCCTCTGGAGGGGCTTGTGTAAAGTTTTCAGAACGTCTTGAGTCTAAGCCAGGCTATCAGCTCTCAATTCCAGGCAATTTTTTGTTCAAGGAGCATTCCTGGAGTTGCTCTGCTGAAATTGATATTCCTCTATTCTTGGCACGATGTTCTCGGGGAACTTCTGGAGATGCCTAAAGGAAGTCAAGCCACTGGTCGTGTTTGATGGGTATCTCGGAATGGCTCTTAAGTCAGGTAGGGTATTCGGGCCTCATCTCGAGTTGATTTGGGGTACATGGAGCTCCTTCACGATGCTGTTGTGACCTCAGGGTTCCTCTCTACTAGTGACAGTATTCTTGGGTATTGTCTCGAGATCCATCAAGCAAGTCAAGGCTCCTTACAAGTTTCATGGGGATCACGGGATTGCTCTGCATGCAGTGCAGAGGAATCGGGCCTCATCTCGCTTTGAGGGGTAAGTCTCATGGTTTTTCTCGAGTTGCGGCGGGGACCTGGAATATATTCTCCAGATAAGGCGGGGATGGATCTTCAACACTCCAGTTTGTCCACAGACGTCAGGACACCCGTTTAGTTATGAGGGACACCTCAGGAATCTCTTCTAGGATTTGCAGGGCCAAAGAGACGCTACTCGAGGTGAGGCTGGAGACCTAGGGTCCCTTTCCAGGAGTGAAAGTGATATTGGGATTCCAGTCAATGTTCAAGAGGATTCAGGCATCGTCACCTTTTGAAGCAGTGAACTCTGCGTGCCGCTCGAGGTTTCAAAGGCATGTAGGCATTCCGTCGAAAGGATTCGGGGACCTAGGGCTTTCTCTAGGGACTCCACAGGGGATTCAGACATCCCTTCACCTTGTGAGATGAAAGATGAGCCTCTATTCAAGCCACTGCAAGGAAACCCGTCCTCCTTTCGAGTCAGGGCTTCTCGGTGTATATTCCACTTGAAGCAGCAAACTCAGGGTCCCTCCCTCACACCTACTGCTGAGAGAAGCCTCCTCTGGAGGGGCTTGTGGAAAGTTTGCATACGTCTTGAGTCTAAGCCAGGCTATCAGCTCTCACTTCCAGGCAATTTGCTGTTCAAGGAGCATTCCTTGAATTGCTCTGTTGAAATTGGTATTCTTCTAGGCTTGGCACGATGTTCTCGGGGAACATCTGGAGATGCCTAAAGGAAGTCAAGCCACTGGTCGTGTTTGATGGGTATCTCGGAATGGCTCTGGAGTCAAGGTAGGGTATTCAGGCCTCATCTCGAGTTGATTTGGGGTACATGGAGCTCCTTCGCAATGCTGTTGTGACCTCAGGGTCCCTCTCTACTTGTGACAGTATTCTTGGATATTGTCTCGAGATCCATCAAGCAAGTCAAGGCTCCTTACAAGTTTCATGGGGATCACAGGATTGCTCTGAATGCAGTGCCGAGGAATCGGGCCTCATTTCGCTTTGAGGGGTTAGTCTCATGATTTTACTCGAGTTGCGGCGGGGACGTGGAATATATTCTCGAGATACGGCGGGGATGGATCTTCAACACTCCTGTTTGTCCACAGACGTCAGCACACCCGTTTAGTTATGAGGGACACCTCAGGAATCTCTTCTAGGATTTGCAGGGCCAAAGAGACGCTTCTCGAGGTGAGGCTGGAGACCCAGGGTCCCTTTCCAGTAGTGAAAGGGATATTAGGATTCCTATCAATGTTCAAGAGAAGTCAGGCATCGTCACATTTTGAAGCAGTGAACTCTGCGTGCCTCTCGAGGTGTCAAAGGAATGTGAGGCATACCGTCGAAAGGAGTCGGGGCCCTAGGGCTTTCTCTGGGACTCCACAGGGGACCCAGACATCCCTTCACCTTGTGAGTGGAAAGAGGAACCTGTATTCAAGCCACTGAAAATAAACTCTGTCTCCATTCGAGTCAGGGCCTCTCGGTGTATAATCCACTTGAGGCAGCAAAATCATTTTCCCTCCCTCACACCTACTGCTAATAGAAGCCTTCTCTTGAGGGGCTTGTGCAAAGTTGGCATACGTCTTGAGTCTTCCCCAGGCAATCAGCTATCATCTCCAGGCAATTTGGTGTCCACGGAGCATTCCTCGAGTTGCTCTGCTGAACTTGGTATTCCTCTATGATTTGCAAGTTGTTCTCTGGGAACATCTGGAGTTGTTCAAAGGAAGTCAAGGCACTGGTCGTGTTTTCTGGGTAATGGGTGATGGCTCTGGAGACAGGGCAGGGGAATCGGGCCTCATCTCGATTGGATTTGGGGTACATGCAGCTCTTTCCCAATGTCTGTGTGACCACAGGGTCCCTCTCTACTTGTGACAGTATTCTTGCGAATTGTCTCGAGATCCATCAAGCAAGTCGAGGCTCCTTACATGTTTCATGGGGATCACGGGATTGCTCTGCATGCAGTGCAGGGGAATCCATACTCATTTCACTTTGATGTGGAAGTCTCATGGTTTTTCTCGAGTTGCGGCAGGGACCTGGGGTATATTCTGGAGTTACGGCGGGGATGGCCATTCAACACTCGTGTTTGTCCAGCGTCGTCAGGACTCCTGTCGAGTTACGAAGGACACCTCAGGAATCTCTTCGAAGCTAGGCAGGGCCAGAGGGACGCTTCTCGAGGTGAGGCGGGAGACCCAGGGTCCCTTTCCAGTAGCCACAGGAATATTGGGGTTCCTGTCAATGTTCAAAAGGAGTCAGGCATCGTCAGCTTTTGAAGCAGTGAACTCTGCGTGCCACTCGAGGTGTCAAAGGCATGTGAGGCATTCCCTCGAAAGGAGTCGGTGAACTAGGGCTTTCTCTAGCGACTCCACAGGGTATTCAGACATCCGTTCAACTTGTGAGATGAAAGAGGAGCCTGTATTCAAGCCACTGCAAAAAAACCCGGCCTCCTTTCAAGTCAAGGTTTCTCAGTATATATTCCACTTGAGGCAGCAAACTCAGGGTCCCTCCCTCACACCTACTGCTAAGAGAAGACTCCTCTTGAGGGTCTTGTATAAAGTTGGCATACGTCTTGAGTCTAATCCAGGCAATCAGTCCTCATCTCCAGGCAATTTGGGGGCCCACGGAGCATTCCTCTAGTTACTCTGCTGAACTTGGTTTTCCTCAAGTTTTGGCACGTTGTTCTCGGGGAACCTCTGGAGTTGCCTAAAGGAAATCAAGCCACTAGCAATCGTATTTTCTGGGTAACGGGTGTTGGCTCTGGACACAGGGCAGCGGAATCGGGTCTCATATCGAGTGTATTTGGGGTACATGGAGCTCTTTCCCAATGCCTGTGTGATCTCAGCGTCCCTCTCTTCTTGTGACACTGTTTTTGTGAATTGTGTCGAGATCCATCAAGCAAGTCGAGGCTCCTTACATGTTTCATGGGGATCACGGGATTGCTCTGCATGCAGTGCAGGGGAATCCGTCCTCATCTCACTTTGACGGAGAAGTCTCATGGTTTTTCTCGAGTTGAGGCAGGAACCTGGGGTATATTCTGGAGTTACGGCGGGGATGGCCCTTCAACACTCGTGTTTGTCCAGCGACGTCAGGACTCCTGTCGAGTTACGAGGGACACCTCAGGAATCTCTTCGAGACTTGGCAAGGCCAAGGGGACGCTCCTCGAGGTGAGGTGGGAGAACCAGGATCCCTTTCCAGTAGCCACAGGGATAATGGTATTCCTGTCAATGTTCAAGAGGAGTCAGGCATCGTCACCTTTTGAAGCAGTGAACTCTGTGTGCCTTTCGAGGTGTCAAAGGAATGTGAGGCATTCCGTCGAAAGGAATCGGGGACATAGGGCTTTCTCTAGGGACTCCACAGGAGATTCAGACTTCCCTTCACCTTGTGAGATGAAAGAGGAGCCTGTATTCAACGCACTGCAGGGAAACCCGGCCGTCTTTCGAGTCAGGGTTTCTCGGTGTATATTCCACTTGAGGCAGGAAACTCAGGGTCCCTCCCTCACACCTACTGCTGAGAGAAGCCTTCTCTTGAGGGGCTTGTGGAAAGTTGACAAGAGTCATGAGTCTAAGCAAGGCAATCAGCTCTCATCTCCAGGCAATTTGGGGTCCCACGGAGCATTCCTCGTGTTGCTCTGCTGAACTTGGTATTCCTCTAGACTTGGCACGTTGTTCTCGGGGAACCTCTGGAGTTGCCTAAAGGAAGTCAAGCCACTGGTCGTGTTTGATGGAGAATGGGGGATGGTTCTGGAGTCAAGGCAGAGGAATCGGGCCTCATCTCGAGTTGATTTTTTGTACATGGAGCTCCTTCGTGATGCTGGTGTTACCTCAGGGTCCCTCTCTAGTTGTGACAGTGTTCTTGCGGATTGTCTCGAGATCCATCAAGCAAGTCGAGGCTCCATACATTTTTCATGGGGATCACGGTATTGCTCTGCATGCAGTACAGGGGAATCAGGGCTCATCTCGCTTTGACAGGGAAGTCTCATGGTTTTTCTCGAGTTTCGGCCGGGATCTGGGGTATATTCTCGAGTTACGGCGGGGATGGCCTTTCAAAAATCGTGTTTGTCCAGCGACGTCAGGACTTTTGTCGAGTTACGAGGGACACATCAGGAATCTCTTCGAGGCTTAGCAGGGCCTAAGAACGCTTCTCGAAGTGAGGCGGGAGACCCAGGTTCCTTTTCCAGGACCCACAGAGATATTGGGATTCCTGTCAATGTTCAAGAGGAGTCAGGCATCGTCACCTTTTGAAGCGGTGGACTCTGCGTGCCGCTCGAGGTTTCAAAGGCATGTGAGGCATTCCGTCTAAAGAAATCGGGGACCTAGGGCTTTCTCTAGGGACTCCACAGGGGATTCAGACATCCCTTCACCTTATGAAATGAAAGATGAGCCTCTATTCAAGCCATTGCTAGGAAACCCAGCCTCCTTTCGAGTCAGGTCTTCTCGGTGTATATTTCACTTGAAGCAGCATACTCAGGGTCCCTCCTACACACCTACAGCTGAGAGAAGCCTCGTCTGCAGTGGCTTGTGTAAAGTTTCCATACGTCATGATTCTAAGCCAGGCAATCAACTTTCATTTCCAGGCAAACTGGTGTCCACAGAACATTCCTCGAGGTGCTCTGCTGAACTTGGTATTCCTCTAGGCTTGGCACGTTGTTCTCGGGGAACCTCTGGAGTTGCCTAAAGGAATTCAAGCCACTGGTCATTATTGATGGGAATCGGGGGATGGCTCTGGAGTCAAGGCAGGGGAATCGGGCCTCATCTCGAGTTGATTTGGGGTACATGTTGCTCCTTCGCTATGCTGGTGTGACCTCAGGGTCCCTGGCTACTTGTGACAATGTCCTTCAATATTGTCGCGAGATCCATCAAGTAAGTCGAGGCTCCTTACATGTTTCATGGGGATCACGGGAATGCTCTGCATGCAGTGCAGGGGAATCGTGCCTCATCTCGCTTTTAGGGGGATGTCTCATGGTGTTTCTTGAGTTGCGGTGTGGACCTGGGGTATATTCTAGAGTTAAGGTGGGGACGAACCTTCAACACTAGTGTTTGTCTAGCGAAGTCAGGACTCCTGTCGAGTTACGAGGGACACCTCAGGAATCTCCTCGAGGCTTGGCAGGGCCAAAGGGAAGCTTCTCGAGGTGAGGCTGGAGACCCAGGGTCCCTTTCCAGTAGCCACAGGGATACTGGGATTCCTGTCAATGTTCAAGAGGAGTCAGGCTCCGTCAAATTTTGAAGCAGTGAACTCTGCGTGCCGCTCGAAGTGTCAAAGGAATATGAGGCATACCCTCGAAAGGAGTCGGGGACCTAGGGCTTTCTCTAGGAACTCCACAGGGGATTCAGACATTCGTTCATCTTGTGAGATGAAAGAAGAGCCTGTATTCAAGCCACTGAAAGAAAACCCGGCCTCCTTTCGAGTCAGGGCTTCTCAGTATATATTCCAATTGAGGCAGCACACTCAGGGTCTCTCCCTCACATCTACTGCTGAGAGAAGCCTCCTCTTGAGGGGCTTGTGGAAAGTTGGCATACGTCTTGAGTCTAATCCAGTAAATCATCTCTCATCTCCAGGCAATTTGGGGTCCCACGGAGCTTTCCTCGAGTTGCTCTGCTGAACTTGGTATTCCTCTAGGTTTGGCACATTGTTCTTTGGGAACCTCTGGAGTTGCCTAAAGAAAGTCAAGCCACTAATCGTGTTTTCTGGATAACGGGGATGGCTCTGGAGAAAGGGCAGGGCAATCGGGCCTCATCTCGAGTGGATTTGGGGTACATGGAGCTCTTTCGCAATGCCTGTGTGACCTCAGAGTCCCTCTCTACTTGTGAGAGTGTTCTTGCGAGTTGTCTCGAGATCCATCAAGCAAGTCGAGCCTCCTTACATGTTTCATGGGGATCATGGAATTGCTCTGCATGCAGTGCAGGGGAATCCGTCCTCATCTCACTTTGATGTGGAAGTCTCATGGTTTTTCGCGAGTTGTGGCAGGGACCTGGGGTATATTCTGGAGTTACGGTGGGGATGGCCCTTCAACACTCGTGTTTGTCCAGCGACGTCAGGACTCCTGTCGAGTTATGAGGGACACCTCAGGAATCTCTTCGAGACTTGGCATGGCCAAAGGGACGCTTCTCGAGGTAAGGCGGGAGACCCAGGGTCCCTTTCCAGTAGCCACAGGGATATTGTGATTCCTGTCAATGTTTAAGAGGAGTCAGGCATCGTCACCTTTTGAAGCAGTGAACTCTGTGTGCCGCTCGAGGTGTCAAAGGCATGTGAGGCATTCCGTCGAAAGGAGTCGGGGACATAGGGCTTTCTCTAGAGACTCCACAGGAGATTCAGACTTCCCTTCAACATGTGAGATGAAAGAGGAGCCTGTATTCAAGACACTGCAAGGAAACCCGGCCTTCTTTCGAGTCCGAGCTTCTCGATGTATATTCCACTTGAGGCAGGAAACTCAGGGTCCCTCCCTCACTCCTACTGCTGAGAGAAGCCTTCTGTTGAGGGGCTTGTGGAAAGTTGGCATACGTCATGAGTCTAAGCCAGGCAATCAGCTCTCATCTCCAGGCAATTTGGGTGCCCATGCAGCATTCCTCGAGTTGCTCTGCTGAACTTGGAATTCCTGTAGACTTGGCACGTTGTTCTCGGGGAATCTCTGGAGTTGCCTAAAGGAAGTCAAGCCACTGGTCGTGTTTGATGGGGAACGGGGGATGGCTCTGGAGTCAAGGCAGAGGAATCGGGCCTCATCTCGAGTTAATGTGCGGTACATGGAGATCCTTCTTGATGCTGTTGTGTCCTCAGGGTCCCTCTCTACTTGTGACAGTGTTCTTGCGCACTCTCTCGAGATCCATCAAGCAAGTCGAGGCTCCATACCTGTTTCATGTGGATCACGGGATTGCTCTGCCTGCAGTGCAGGGGAATCGGGCCTCATCTCGCTTTGAGGGGGAAGTCTCATGGTTTTTCTCCAGTTGCGGCGGGGACCTGGTGTATATTCTCGAGTTACGGCGGGGATGGCATTTCAACACTCGTGTTTTTCCAGCGACATCAGGACTCCTGTCGAGTTACGAGGGACACTTCAGAAATCTCTTCGAGGTTTGGCAGGGCCAAAGGAACGCTTCTCGAGGTGAGGCTTCAGACCCTGGGTCCCTTTCCAGTAGCCAAAGGGATTTTGGGATTCCTGTTAATGTTCAAGAGAAGTCAGGCATCGACACCTTTTGAATCATTGAACTCTGTTTTCCGCTCAAGGTGTCAAAGTAATGTGAGGCACTGCGTCGAAAGGATTCGGGTCCTAGGTCATTCTCTGGGACTCCACAGGGGACTCAGACATTCCTTCACCCTGTGAGTTGAAAGAGGAACCTGTGTTCAAGACACTGCAAGGAAACCCGGACTCCTTTCGAGTCAGGGCTTCTCGGTGTATATTCCATTTGAGGCAGCAAACTCATTGTCCCTCCCTCACACCTACTGCTAATAGAAACCTTCTCTTGAGGGGCTTGTGGAAAGTCGGCATACGTCTTGACTCTAAGCCAGGCAATCAGCTATCATCTCCAGACAATTTGGGGTCAACGGATCATTCCTCGAGTTGCTCTGCTGAACTTGGTATTCCTCTAGACTTGGAACGTTGTTCTCGGGGAACTTCTGGAGTGGCCTAAACTAAGTCAAGCCACTAATCGTGTTTTCTGGTAAACGGGGGATGGCTGTGGAGACAGGGCAGGGGAATCGGGCCTCATCTCGAGTGGATTTGGGGTACATGGAGCTCTTTCGCAATGCCTGTGTGACCTCAGGGTCCCTCTCTACTTGTGACAGTGTTCTTGCGGACTATCTTGAGATCCATCAAGCAAATCGAGGCTCCTTATATGTTTCATGCATATCACGGGATTGCTCTGCATGCAGTGCAGGGGAATCCGTCCTCATCTCACTTTGATGTGGAAGTCTCATGGTTTCTCTCGAGTTGCGGCAGGGACCTGGGGTATATTCTGGAGTTATGGTGGGGATGGCCATTCAACACTCGTGTTTGTCCAGCGTCGTCAGGACTCCTGTCGAGTTACGAGGGACACCTCAGGAATCTCTTCGAGACTTGGCAGTGCCAGAGGGACGCTTCTCGAGGTGAGGCGGGAGACCCAGGTCCCTTTCCGAGAGCCACAGGGATATATGGGATTCTGTCAATATTCAAGAGCAGTCAGGCATCGTCGTCAGCTTTTGAAGCAGTGAACTCTGCATGCCGCTAGAGGTGTCAAAGGCATGTGAGGAATTCGTTCAATGGAGTCGAGGACCTAGGGCTTTCTCTAGGGACTCCACAGGGGATTGAGACATCCATTCACCTTGTGAGATGAAAGAGGAGACTGTATTCAAACCACTGCAAGGAAACCGGCCTCCTTTCGAGTCAGGGCTTCTCGCTGTATATTCCACTTAAGGCAGCCAACACAGGGTCCCTCCCTCACACCTACTGCTGAGAGAAGCCTCCTGTTGAGGAGCTTGTAGGAAGTTGGCATACGTCTTGAGTCTAAGCCAGGCAATCAGCTCTCATCTCCAGGCAATTTGGGTTCCACGGAGCATTCCTCGAGTTGCTCTGCTGAACTTGGTAATCCTCTAGGCTTGGCACGCTGTTCTCGGGGAACCTCTGGAGTTGCCTATAGGAAATCAAGCCACTGGTCGTGTTTGATGGAGAACTTGGAATGGCTCTTGAGTCAATGCAGGGGAATCGGGCCTCATCTCGAGTTGATTTGGGGTACATTGAGCTCCTTCACTATGCTGGTGTGACCTCAGAGTCCCTCGCTACTTACGACAGTGTCCTTGAGGATTGTCGCGAGATCCATCTAGCAAGTCGAGGCTCTCCTTACATGTTTCATGGGGATCACGGGATTGCTCTGCATGCAGTGCAGGGGAATCGGGCCTCGTCTCGCTTTGAGGGGAAGTCTCATGATTTTTCTCGAGTTGCAGTGGGGACCTGGGGGATATTCTCGAGTTACATCGGGGATGGCCCTTCATTGCTCGTGCTTGTTCTGCAACGTCAGGACTGCTGTCGATTTATGAGGGACACCTCAGGAATCTCTTCGAGGCTTGACAGGGCCAAATGGACCCTCTCGATGTAAGGCAGTAGACCCAGAGTCACTTTTCAGTAGCCATAGGAATATTGGGATTCCTGTCAATGTTCAAGAGGAGTCAGACATCGTCACATTTTGAAGCAGTGAACTCTGTTGCCCTCAAGGTGTCAAAGGGATGTGAGGCATTCTGTCGAAAGGAGTCCGGGACCTAGGTCTTTCTCTTGGGACTCCACAGGGGACTCATACATTCCTTCACCCTGTGAGTTGAAAGAGGAACCTGTTTTCAAGCCACTGCAAGGAAACCCGGCCTCCTTTCGAGTCAGGGCTTCTCGGTGTATATTCCATTTGAGGCAGCATATTCATTGTCCCTCCCTCACACCTACTGCTGATAGAAGCCTTCTCTTGAGGGGCTTGTGGAAAGTTGGCATACTTCTTGACTCTAAGCCAGGCAATCAGCTATCATCTCCAGGCAATTTGGGGTCGACGGAGCATTCCTCGAGTTGCTCTGCTGAACTTGGTATTCCTCTAGACTTGGAACGTTGTTCTCGGGGAACTTCTGGAGTGGCCTAAAGGAAGTCAAGCCACTAATCGTATTTTCTGGTAAACGGTGGATGGCTGTGGAGACAGGGCAGGGGAATCGGGCCTCATCTCGAGTGGATTTGGAGTACGTGGAGCTCTTTCGCAATGCCTGTGTGACCTCAGGGTCCCTCTCTACTTGTGAGAGTGTTCTTGCGAGTTGTCTCGAGATCCATCAAGCAAATCGAGGCTCCTTACATGTTTCATGTGTATCACGGGATTGCTCTGCATGCAGTGCAGGGGAATCCGTCCTCATCTCACTTTGATGTGGAAGTCTCATGGTTTCTCTCGAGTTGCGGCAGGGACCTGGGGTATATTCTGGAGTTACGGCGGGGATGGCCATTCAACACTCTTGTTTGTCCAGCGTCGTCAGGACTCCTGTCGAGTTACGAGGGACACCTCAGGAATCTCTTCGAGACTTGGCATGGCCAAAGGGACGCTTCTCGAGGTGAGGCGGGAGACCCAGGGTCCCTTTCCGGAGCCACAGGGAATATTGGGATTCTGTCAATATTCAAGAGCAGTCAGGCATCGTCAGGTTTTGAAGCAGTGAACTCTGCGTGCCGCTCGAGGTTTCAAAGGCATGTGAGGCATTCCGTCGAAAGAATTCGGGGACCTAGGGCTTTCTCTAGGGACTCCACAGGGGATTCAGACATCTCTTCACCTTGTGAGACGAAAGATGAGCCTCTATTCAAGCCACTTCAATTAAACCCGGCCTCCTTTCGATTCAGGGCTTCTCTGTGTATATTCCACTTGAAGCAGCAAACTCAGGTTCCCTCCCTCACACCTACTGCTGAGAGAAGCCTCCTCTGGAGGGGCTTGTGTAAAGTTTTCATACGTCTTGAGTCTAAGCCAGGCTATCAGCTCTCAATTCCAGGCAATTTGCTGTTCATGGAGCATTCCTGGAGTTGCTCCGCTGAAATTGATATTCCTCTATTCTTGGCACGATGTTCTCGGGGAACTTCTGGAGATGCCTAAAGGAAGTCAAGCCACTGGTCGTGTTTGATGGGGATCTCGGAATGGCTCTTAAGTCAAGGTAGGGTATTCGGGCCTCATCTCGAGTTGATTTGGGGTACATGGAGCTCCTTCGCGATGCTGTTGTGACCTCAGCATCCCTCTCTACTAGTGACAGTATTCTTGGGTATTGTCTCGAGATCCATCAAGCAAGTCAAGGCTCCTTACAAGTTTCATGGGGATCACGGGATTGTTCTGCATGCAGTGCAGAGGAATCGGGCCTCATCTCGCTTTGAGGGGTAAGTCTCATGGTTTTTATCGAG
The DNA here is from genome assembly GCA_020976825.1 of Odocoileus hemionus. NCBI lineage: Eukaryota > Metazoa > Chordata > Mammalia > Artiodactyla > Cervidae > Odocoileus > Odocoileus hemionus. Next base: position 60,631 of record JAJLRB010001101.1, read on the forward strand.
TTGCGGCGGGGACCTGGAATATATTCTCGAGATACTGCCGGGATGGATCTTCCACACTCCAGTTTGTCCACAGACGTCAGGACACCCGTTTAGTTATGAGGGACACCTCAGGAATCTCTTCTAGGATTTGCAGGGCCAAAGAGACGCTACTCGAGGTGAGGCTGGAGACCCTGGGTCCCTTTCCAGTAGCGAAAGGGATTTTGGAATTCCTGTTAATGTTCAAGAGGAGTCAGGCATCGTCACATTTTGAAGCATTGAACTCTGTGTTCCGCTCAAGGTGTCAAAGTAATGTGAGGCACTCCGTCGAAAGGAGTCGGGTCCTAGGGCATTCTCTGGGACTCCACAGGGGACTCAGACATTCCTTCACATTGTGAGTTGAAAGAGTAACCTGTATTCAAAACACTGCAAGGCAATCCGCCCTCCTTTCGAGTCAGGGTTTCTCGGTGTATATTCCATTTGAGGCAGCAAACTCATTGTCCCTCCCTCACACCTACTGCTGATAGAAGCCTTCTCCTGAGGGGCTTGTGAAAAGTTGGCATACGTCTTGACTCTAAGCCAGGCAATCAGCTATCATCTCCAGTCAATTTGGTGTCGACGGAGCATTCCTCGAGTTGCTCTGCTGAACTTGGTATTCTTCTAGACTTGGAATGTTTGTTCTCGGGGAACTTCTGGAGTGGCCTAAAGGAAGTCAAGCCACTAATCATGTTTTCTGGTTAATGGGGGATGGCTGTGGTGACAGGGCAGGGGAATCGGGCCTCATGTCGAGTGGATTTGTGGTACATGGAATTCTTTCGCAATGCCTGTGTGACTTCAGTGTCCCTCTCTACATGTGACAGTGTTCTTGTGAGTTGTCTCGAGATCCATCAAGCAAATCGAGGCTCCTTACATGTTTCATGGGGATCACGGGATTGCTCTGCATGCAGTGCAGGGAAATCCGTCCTCATCTCACTTTGATGTGAAAGTCTCATGGTTTTTCTCGAGTTGCGGCAGGGACCTGGGGTATATTCTGGAGTTACGGCGGGGATGGCCATTCAACATTCGTGTTTGTTTGTCCAGCGTCGTCAGGACTCCTGTCGAGTTACGAAGGACACCTCAGGAATCTCTTCGAAGCTAGGCAGGGCCAGAGGGACGCTTCTCGAGGTGAGGCGGGAGACCCAGGGTCCCTTTCCAGTAGCCACAGGAATATTGGGGTTCCTGTCAATGTTCAAAAGGAGTCAGGCATCGTCAGCTTTTGAAGCAGTGAACTCTGCGTGCCGCTCGAGGTGTCAAAGGCATGTGAGGCATTCCCTCGAAAGGAGTCGGTGAACTAGGGCTTTCTCTAGCGACTCCACAGGGTATTCAGACATCCGTTCAACTTGTGAGATGAAAGAGGAGCCTGTATTCAAGCCACTGCAAAAAAACCCGGCCTCCTTTCAAGTCAGGGTTTCTCAGTATATATTCCACTTGAGGCAGCAAACTCAGGGTCCCTCCCTCACACCTACTGCTAAGAGAAGACTCCTCTTGAGGGTCTTGTATAAAGTTGGCATACGTCTTGAGTCTAATCCAGGCAATCAGTCCTCATCTCCAGGCAATTTGGGGGCCCACGGAGCATTCCTCTAGTTACTCTGCTGAACTTGGTTTTCCTCAAGTTTTGGCACGTTGTTCTCGGGGAACCTCTGGAGTTGCCTAAAGGAAATCAAGCCACTAATCGTATTTTCTGGGTAACGGGTGTTGGCTCTGGACACAGGGCAGCGGAATCGGGTCTCATATCGAGTGTATTTGGGGTACATGGAGCTCTTTCCCAATGCCTGTGTGATCTCAGCGTCCCTCTCTTCTTGTGACACTGTTTTTGTGAATTGTGTCGAGATCCATCAAGCAAGTCGAGGCTCCTTACATGTTTCATGGGGATCACGGGATTGCTCTGCATGCAGTGCAGGGGAATCCGTCCTCATCTCACTTTGACGGAGAAGTCTCATGGTTTTTCTCGAGTTGAGGCAGGAACCTGGGGTATATTCTGGAGTTACGGCGGGGATGGCCCTTCAACACTCGTGTTTGTCCAGCGACGTCAGGACTCCTGTCGAGTTACGAGGGACACCTCAGGAATCTCTTCGAGACTTGGCAAGGCCAAGGGGACGCTCCTCGAGGTGAGGTGGGAGAACCAGGATCCCTTTCCAGTAGCCACAGGGATAATGGTATTCCTGTCAATGTTCAAGAGGAGTCAGGCATCGTCACCTTTTGAAGCAGTGAACTCTGTGTGCCTTTCGAGGTGTCAAAGGAATGTGAGGCATTCCGTCGAAAGGAATCGGGGACATAGGGCTTTCTCTAGGGACTCCACAGGAGATTCAGACTTCCCTTCACCTTGTGAGATGAAAGAGGAGCCTGTATTCAACGCACTGCAGGGAAACCCGGCCGTCTTTCGAGTCAGGGTTTCTCGGTGTATATTCCACTTGAGGCAGGAAACTCAGGGTCCCTCCCTCACACCTACTGCTGAGAGAAGCCTTCTCTTGAGGGGCTTGTGGAAAGTTGACAAGAGTCATGAGTCTAAGCAAGGCAATCAGCTCTCATCTCCAGGCAATTTGGGGTCCCACGGAGCATTCCTCGTGTTGCTCTGCTGAACTTGGTATTCCTCTAGACTTGGCACGTTGTTCTCGGGGAACCTCTGGAGTTGCCTAAAGGAAGTCAAGCCACTGGTCGTGTTTGATGGAGAATGGGGGATGGTTCTGGAGTCAAGGCAGAGGAATCGGGCCTCATCTCGAGTTGATTTTTTGTACATGGAGCTCCTTCGTGATGCTGGTGTTACCTCAGGGTCCCTCTCTAGTTGTGACAGTGTTCTTGCGGATTGTCTCGAGATCCATCAAGCAAGTCGAGGCTCCATACATTTTTCATGGGGATCACGGTATTGCTCTGCATGCAGTACAGGGGAATCAGGGCTCATCTCGCTTTGACAGGGAAGTCTCATGGTTTTTTCTCGAGTTTCGGCCGGGATCTGGGGTATATTCTCGACTTACGGCGGGGATGGCCTTTCAAAAATCGTGTTTGTCCAGCGATGTCAGGACTTTTGTCGAGTTACGAGGGACACATCAGGAATCTCTTCGAGGCTTAGCAGGGCCTAAGAACGCTTCTCGAAGTGAGGCGGGAGACCCAGGTTCCTTTTCCAGGACCCACAGAGATATTGGGATTCCTGTCAATGTTCAAGAGGAGTCAGGCATCGTCACCTTTTGAAGCGGTGGACTCTGCGTGCCGCTCGAGGTTTCAAAGGCATGTGAGGCATTCCTTCTAAAGAAATCGGGGACCTAGGGCTTTCTCTAGGGACTCCACAGGGGATTCAGACATCCCTTCACCTTATGAAATGAAAGATGAGCCTCTATTCAAGCCATTGCTAGGAAACCCAGCCTCCTTTCGAGTCAGGTCTTCTCAGTGTATATTTCACTTGAAGCAGCATACTCAGGGTCCCTCCTACACACCTACAGCTGAGAGAAGCCTCGTCTGCAGTGGCTTGTGTAAAGTTTCCATACGTCATGATTCTAAGCCAGGCAATCAACTTTCATTTCCAGGCAAACTGGTGTCCACAGAACATTCCTCGAGGTGCTCTGCTGAACTTGGTATTCCTCTAGGCTTGGCACGTTGTTCTCGGGGAACCTCTGGAGTTGCCTAAAGGAATTCAAGCCACTGGTCATTATTGATGGGAATCGGGGGATGGCTCTGGAGTCAAGGCAGGGGAATCGGGCCTCATCTCGAGTTGATTTGGGGTACATGTTGCTCCTTCGCTATGCTGGTGTGACCTCAGGGTCCCTGGCTACTTGTGACAATGTCCTTCAATATTGTCGCGAGATCCATCAAGCAAGTCGAGGCTCTTTACATGTTTCATGGGGATCACGGGAATGCTCTGCATGCAGTGCAGGGGAATCGTGCCTCACCTCGCTTTTAGGGGGATGTCTCATGGTTTTTCTTGAGTTGCGGTGTGGACCTGGGGTATATTCTAGAGTTAAGGTGGGGACGAACCTTCAACACTAGTGTTTGTCTAGCGAAGTCAGGACTCCTGTGGAGTTACGAGGGACACCTCAGGAATCACCTCGAGGCTTGGCAGGGCCAAAGGGAAGCTTCTCGAGGTGAGGCTGGAGACCCAGGGTCCCTTTCAAGTAGCCACATGGATATTGGGATACCTGTCAATGTTCAAGAGGAGTCAGGCATCGTCAGCTTTTGAAGCAGTGAACTCTGCGTGCCGCTCGAAGTGTCAAAGGAATATGAGGCATACCCTCGAAAGGAGTCGGGGACCTAGGGCTTTCTCTAGGAACTCCACAGGGGATTCAGACATTCGTTCATCTTGTGAGATGAAAGAAGAGCCTGTATTCAAGCCACTGAAAGAAAACCCGGCCTCCTTTCGAGTCAGGGCTTCTCAGTATATATTCCAATTGAGGCAGCACACTCAGGGTCTCTCCCTCACATCTACTGCTGAGAGAAGCCTCCTCTTGAGGGGCTTGTGGAAAGTTGGCATACGTCTTGAGTCTAATCCAGTAAATCATCTCTCATCTCCAGGCAATTTGGGGTCCCACGGAGCTTTCCTCGAGTTGCTCTGCTGAACTTGGTATTCCTCTAGGTTTGGCACATTGTTCTTTGGGAACCTCTGGAGTTGCCTAAAGAAAGTCAAGCCACTAATCGTGTTTTCTGGATAACGGGGGATGGCTGTGGAGACAGGGCAGGGGAATCGGGCCTCATCTCGAGTGGATTTGGAGTACGTGGAGCTCTTTCGCAATGCCTGTGTGACCTCAGGGTCCCTCTCTACTTGTGAGAGTGTTCTTGCGAGTTGTCTCGAGATCCATCAAGCAAATCGAGGCTCCTTACATGTTTCATGTGTATCACGGGATTGCTCTGCATGCAGTGCAGGGGAATCCGTCCTCATCTCACTTTGATGTGGAAGTCTCATGGTTTTTCGCGAGTTGTGGCAGGGACCTGGGGTATATTCTGGAGTTACGGCGGGGATGGCCCTTCAACACTCGTGTTTGTCCAGCGACGTCAGGACTCCTGTCGAGTTATGAGGGACACCTCAGGAATCTCTTCGAGACTTGGCATGGCCAAAGTGACGCTTCTCGAGGTGAGGCGGGAGACCCAGGGTCCCTTTCCAGTAGCCACAGGGATATTGTGATTCCTGTCAATGTTTAAGAGGAGTCAGGCATCGTCACCTTTTGAAGCAGTGAACTCTGTGTGCCGCTCGAGGTGTCAAATGCATGTGAGGCATTCCGTCGAAAGGAGTCGGGGACATAGGGCTTTCTCTAGAGACTCCACAGGAGATTCAGACTTCCCTTCAACATGTGAGGTGAAAGAGGAGCCTGTATTCAAGACACTGCAAGGAAACCCGGCCTTCTTTCGAGTCCGAGCTTCTCGATGTATATTCCACTTGAGGCAGGAAACTCAGGGTCCCTCCCTCACTCCTACTGCTGAGAGAAGCCTTCTGTTGAGGGGCTTGTGGAAAGTTGGCATACGTCATGAGTCTAAGCCAGGCAATCAGCTCTCATCTCCAGGCAATTTGGGTGCCCATGCAGCATTCCTCGAGTTGCTCTGCTGAACTTGGAATTCCTGTAGACTTGGCACGTTGTTCTCGGGGAATCTCTGGAGTTGCCTAAAGGAAGTCAAGCCACTGGTCGTGTTTGATGGGAACGGGGGATGGCTCTGGAGTCAAGGCAGAGGAATCGGGCCTCATCTCGAGTTAATGTGCGGTACATGGAGATCCTTCTTGATGCTGTTGTGTCCTCAGGGTCCCTCTCTACTTGTGACAGTGTTCTTGCGCACTCTCTCGAGATCCATCAAGCAAGTCGAGGCTCCATACCTGTTTCATGTGGATCACGGGATTGCTCTGCCTGCAGTGCAGGGGAATCGGGCCTCATCTCGCTTTGAGGGGGAAGTCTCATGGTTTTTCTCCAGTTGCGGCGGGGACCTGGTGTATATTCTCGAGTTACGGCGGGGATGGCATTTCAACACTCGTGTTTTTCCAGCGACATCAGGACTCCTGTCGAGTTACGAGGGACACTTCAGAAATCTCTTCGAGGTTTGGCAGGGCCAAAGGAACGCTTCTCGAGGTGAGGCTTCAGACCCTGGGTCCCTTTCCAGTAGCCAAAGGGATTTTGGGATTCCTGTTAATGTTCAAGAGAAGTCAGGCATCGACACCTTTTGAATCATTGAACTCTGTTTTCCGCTCAAGGTGTCAAAGTAATGTGAGGCACTGCGTCGAAAGGATTCGGGTCCTAGGTCATTCTCTGGGACTCCACAGGGGACTCAGACATTCCTTCACCCTGTGAGTTGAAAGAGGAACCTGTGTTCAAGACACTGCAAGGAAACCCGGACTCCTTTCGAGTCAGGGCTTCTCGGTGTATATTCCATTTGAGGCAGCAAACTCATTGTCCCTCCCTCACACCTACTGCTAATAGAAACCTTCTCTTGAGGGCTTGTGGAAAGTCGGCATACGTCTTGACTCTAAGCCAGGCAATCAGCTATCATCTCCAGACAATTTGGGGTCGACGGATCATTCCTCGAGTTGCTCTGCTGAACTTGGTATTCCTCTAGACTTGGAACGTTGTTCTCGGGGAACTTCTGGAGTGGCCTACACTAAGTCAAGCCACTAATCGTGTTTTCTGGTAAACGGGGGATGGCTGTGGAGACAGGGCAGGGGAATCGGGCCTCATCTCGAGTGGATTTGGGGTACATGGAGCTCTTTCGCAATGCCTGTGTGACCTCAGGGTCCCTCTCTACTTGTGACAGTGTTCTTGCAGACTATCTTGAGATCCATCAAGCAAATCGAGGCTCCTTATATGTTTCATGCATATCACGGGATTGCTCTGCATGCAGTGCAGGGGAATCCGTCCTCATCTCACTTTGATGTGGAAGTCTCATGGTTTCTCTCGAGTTGCGGCAGGGACCTGGGGTATATTCTGGAGTTATGGTGGGGATGGCCATTCAACACTCGTGTTTGTCCAGCGTCGTCAGGACTCCTGTCGAGTTACGAGGGACACCTCAGGAATCTCTTCGAGACTTGGCAGTGCCAGAGGGACGCTTCTCGAGGTGAGGCGGGAGACCCAGGTCCCTTTCCGAGAGCCACAGGGATATTGGGATTCTGTCAATATTCAAGAGCAGTCAGGCATCGTCAGCTTTTGAAGCAGTGAACTCTGCGTGCCGCTAGAGGTGTCAAAGGCATGTGAGGAATTCGTTCAAAGGAGTCGAGGACCTAGGGCTTTCTCTAGGGACTCCACAGGGGATTCAGACATCCATTCACCTTGTGAGATGAAAGAGGAGACTGTATTCAAACCACTGCAAGGAAACCCGGCCTCCTTTCGAGTCAGGGCTTCTCGCTGTATATTCCACTTAAGGCAGCCAACACAGGGTCCCTCCCTCACACCTACTGCTGAGAGAAGCCTCCTGTTGAGGAGCTTGTAGGAAGTTGGCATACGTCTTGTGTCTAAGCCAGGCAATCAGCTCTCATCTCCAGGCAATTTGGGTTCCACGGAGCATTCCTCGAGTTGCTCTGCTGAACTTGGTAATCCTCTAGGCTTGGCACACTGTTCTCGGGGAACCTCTGGAGTTGCCTATAGGAAGTCAAGCCACTGGTCGTGTTTGATGGGGAACTTGGAATGGCTCTTGAGTCAATGCAGGGGAATCGGGCCTCATCTCGAGTTGATTTGGGGTACATTGAGCTCCTTCACTATGCTGGTGTGACCTCAGAGTCCCTCGCTACTTGCGACAGTGTCCTTGAGGATTGTCGCGAGATCCATCTAGCAAGTCGAGGCTCCTTACATGTTTCATGGGGATCACGGGATTGCTCTGCATGCAGTGCAAGGGAATCGGGCCTTATTTCGCTTTGAGGGGAAAGTCTCATGGTTTTTCATGAGTTGCGAAGAGGATCTGGAGTATATTCTCGAGTTATGGCGGGGATGGCCCTTCAACACTCGTTTTTGTCCAGCGACATCAGGACTCCAGTCGAGTTACGAGGGACACCTCAGGAATCTCTTCGAGGCGTGGCAGGGCCAAAGATACACTTTTCGAGGTGAGGCGGGAAACCCAGGGTCCCTTTCCAGGAGCCACAGGGATATTGTGATTCCTGTCAATGTTCAAGAGTAGTGAGGCATCGTCAGCTTTTGAAGCAGTGAACTCTGTGTGCCGCTCGAGGTGTCAAAGTCATGTAAGGTATTCCGTTGAAAGGAGTCGGGGACCTCGGGCTTTCTCTAGGGACTCCATAGGGGTTTCAGACATCCATTCACCTTGTGAGATGAAAGAGGAGACTGTATTGAAGCCACTGCAAGGAAACCCGGCCTCCTTTCGAGTCAGGGCTTCTAGGTGTATATTCCACTTAAGGCAGCAAATTCATTGTCCCTCCCTCACACCTACTGCTGATAGAAGCCTTCTCTTGAGGGGCTTGTGGAAAGTTGGCATACGTCTTGAGTCTACGCCAGGCAATCAGCTCTCATCTCCAGGTAATTTGGGGTCCACGGAGCATTCCTTGAGTTGCTCTGCTGAACTTGGTATTCCTCTAGGCTTGACATGTTTTTCTCGGGGAACCTCTGGAGTTGCCTAAAAGAATTCAAGCCACTGGTCATTATTGATGGGAATCGGGGGAAGGCTCTGGAGTCAAGGCAGGGGAATCGGGCCTCATCTCGAGTTGATTTGGGGTTCATGCAGCTCCTTCGCAATGCTGGTGTGACCTCAGTGTCCCTCGTTTCTTGTGACAGTGTCCTTGAGGATTTTCGGGAGATCCATCAAGCAAGTCGAGGTTCCTTACATGTTTCATGGGGATCACGGGATTGCTCTGCATGCAGTGCAGGGGAATCGTGCCTCATCTCGCTTTTAGGGGGAATTCTCATGGTTTTTCTCGTGTTGCGGTGTGGACCTGGGGTATAATCTAGAGTTAAGGGTGGGATGGACCTTCAACACTAGTGTTTGTCCAGCGAAGTCAGGACTCCTGTCGAATTACGAGGGACACCTCAGGAATCTCTTAGAGGCTTCGCAGGGCCAAAGGGACGCTTCTCGAGGTGAGGCTGGAGACCCAGGGTCCCTTTCAAGTAGCCACAGCGATATTGGTATTCCTGTCAGTGTTCAAGAGGAGTCAGGCATCGTCACCTTTTGAAGCAGTGAATTCTGTGTGCCGCTCGAGGTGTCAAAGACATGTGAGGCATTTCCTCGAAAGGAGTCGGGGACCTATCGCTTTCTCTAGGGACTCCACTGGGGATTCAGACATCCGTTCACCTTGTGAGATGAAAGAAGAGCCTGTATTCAAGCCACTGCAAAAAAAACCCGGCCTCCTTTTGAGTCAGGGCTTCTCAGTATATATTCCACTTGAGGCAGCAAAATCAGGGTCCCTCCCTCACATCTACTGCTGAGAGATGCCTCCTCTTGAGGGGCTTGTGGAAAGTTGGCATACGTCTTAAGTCTAATCCAGGCAATCAGCTCTCATCTCCAGGCAATTTGGTGGCCCACGGAGCATTCCTCGAGTTGCTCTGCTGAACTTGGTATTCCTCTAGACTTGGCACGTTGTTTTCGGGGAAGCTCTTGAGTTGCCTAAAGGAAGTCAAGCCACTGGTCGTGTTTGATGGGAAACGGGGGACGGCTCTGCAGTCAAGGCAGAGGAATCGGGCATCATCTCGTGTTGATTTTTTGTACATGGAGCTCCTTAGTGATGCTGGTGTGACCTCAGGGTCCCTCTCTAGTTGTGACAGTGTTCTTGCGGATTGTCTCGAGATCCATCAAGCAAGTCAAGGCTCCATACATTTTTCATGGTGATCACGGGATTGCTCTGCATGCAGTACAGGGGAATCGGGGCTCATCTCGCATTGACGGGGAAGTCTCATGGTTTTTCTCCAGTTGCAGCAGGGACCTGGGGCATATACTCGAGGTACAGCGGGGATGGCATTTGAACACTCGTGTCTTTCCAGCAACATCAGGACTCCTGTCAAGTTACGAGGGATAATTCAGGAATCTCTTCGAGGTTTGGCAGGGCCAAAGGAACGCTTCTCGAGGTGAGGCTGGAGACCCTGGGTCCCTTTCCAGTAGCCAAAGGGATTTTGGGATTCCTGTTAATTTTCAAGAGGAATCAGGAATCGTCACATTTTGAATCATTGAACTCTGTGATCCGCTCAAGGTGTCAAAGGAATGTGAGGCACTCCGTCGAAAGGAATCGGGTCCTAGGGCATTCTCTGGACTCCACAGGGGACTCAGACATTCCTTCACCTTGTGAGTTGAAAGAGGAACCTGTATTCAAGCCACTGCAAAGAAACCCGGCCTCCTTTAGAGTTAGGGCTTCTCGGTGTATATTCCATTTGAGGCAGTAAACTCATTGTCCCTCCCTCACACCTACTGCTGATAGAAGCCTTCTCTTGAGGGGCTTGTGGAAAGTTGGCATACGTCTTGACTCTAAGCCATGAGAGCTGATTCCCTGGCTTAGACTCAAGACGTAGGCCACCTTTCCACAAGCCCCTCACGAGGAGGCTTCTCTCAGCAATAGGTATGAGGGAGGGACCCTGAGATTGCTGCCTCAATGGGCATATACACCGAGAAGCCCTGACTCGAAAGGAGGCCGGGTTTCCTTGCAGTGGCTTGAATACAGTCTAGTCTTTCATCTCACAAGTGAAGGGATGTCTCTGCACCACCTGTGGAGTCCCTAGAGAAAGCCCTAGGTCCCCGACTCCTTTCGACGGAATGCCTCACATGCCTCTGACACCTCGAGAGGCACGCAGAGCTCACTGCTTCAAAATTTGACGGAGCCTGACTCCTCTTGAACATTGACAGGAATCCCAGTATCCCTGTGGCTACTGGAAAGGGACCCTGGGTCTCCCGACTCACCTCGAGAAGCGTCCCTTTTGCCCTGCCAATCCTCGAAGAGACTCCTGAGGTGTCCCTCGTAACTCGACAGGAGTCCTGACTTCGTTGAACAAACACGAGGGTTGAAGGGCCATCCCCGCCGTAAGTCGAGAATGTACCCCAGGTCCCCGCCGCAACTCGAGAAAAACCATGAGACTTCCCCCTCCAAGCGAGATGAGGCCCGATTCCCCTGCACTGCATGCAGAGCAATTCCGTGAGCCCCCTGAAACATGTCAGGAGCCTCGACTTGCTTGATGGATGTCGAGACAGTCCGCAAAAACACTGTCACAAGTAGAGAGGGACCCTGAGGTCACACCAGCATCGCGAAGGAGCTCCATGGGCCCCAAATCAACTCGAGATGAGGCCCGCTTCCCCTGCATTGACTCCAGAGCCATCCCCCGTTCCCCATCAAACACGACCTGAGGCTTGACTCCCTTTAGGCAACTCCAGAGGTTCCCCGAGAACAACGGGCCAAGTCTAGAGGAGTACCAAGTTCAGCAGAGCAACTCGAGGACTGCTCCGTGTACCCCAAATTGCCTCGAGATGAGAGCTGATTCCCTGGCTTAGACTCAAGACGTAGGCCACTTTTTCCACAAGCCCCTCAAGAGGAGGCTTCTCTCAGCAATAGGTATGAGGGAGGGACCCTGAGATTGCTGCCTCAATGGGCATATACACCGAGAAGCCCTGACTCGAAAGGAGGCCGGTTTCCTTGCAGTGGCTTGAATACAGTCTAGTCTTTCATCTCACAAGTGAAGGGATGTCTGCACCACCTGTGGAGTCCCTAGAGAAAGCCCTAGGTCCCCGACTCCTTTCGACGGAATGCCTCACATGCCTCTGACACCTCGAGAGGCACGCAGAGCTCACTGCTTCAAAATTTGACGGAGCCTGACTCCTCTTGAACATTGACAGGAATCCCAGTATCCCTGTGGCTACTGGAAAGGGACCCTGGGTCTCTCCCGACTCACCTCGAGAAGCGTCCCTTTTGCCCTGCCAAGCCTCGAAGAGACTCCTGAGGTGTCCCTCGTAACTCGACAGGAGTCCTGACTTCGTTGAACAAAACACTGTGGGTTGAAGGGCCATCCCCGCCGTAAGTCGAGAATGTACCCCAGGTCCCCGCCGCAACTCGAGAAAAACCATGAGACTTCCCCCTCCAAGCGAGATGAGGCCCGATTCCCCTGCACTGCATGCAGAGCAATTCCGTGAGCCCCCTGAAACATGTCAGGAGCCTCGACTTGCTTGATGGATGTCGAGACAGTCCGCAAAAACACTGTCACAAGTAGAGAGGGACCCTGAGGTCACACCAGCATCGCGAAGGAGCTCCATGGGCCCCAAATCAACTCGAGATGAGGCCCGCTTCCCCTGCATTGACTCCAGAGCCATCCCCCGTTCCCCATCAAACACGACCTGAGGCTTGACTCCCTTTAGGCAACTCCAGAGGTTCCCCCGAGAACAACGGGCCAAGTCTAGAGGAGTACCAAGTTCAGCAGAGCAACTCGAGGACTGCTCCGTGTACCCCAAATTGCCTCGAGATGAGAGCTGATTCCCTGGCTTAGACTCAAGACGTAGGCCACCTTTCCACAAGCCCCTCAAGAGGAGGCTTCTCTCAGCAATAGGTATGAGGGAGGGACCCTGAGATTGCTGCCTCAATGGGCATATACACCGAGAAGCCTGACTCGAAAGGAGGCCGGGTTTTTCCTTGCAGTGGCTTGAATACAGTCTAGTCTTTCATCTCACAAGGTGAAGGGATGTCTGCACCACCTGTGGAGTCCCTAGAGAAAGCCCTAGGTCCCCGACTCCTTTCGACGGAATGCCTCACATGCCTCTGACACCTCGAGAGGCACGCAGAGCTCACTGCTTCAAAATTTGACGGAGCCTGACTCCTCTTGAACATTGACAGGAATCCCAGTATCCCTGTGGCTACTGGAAAGGGACCCTGGGTCTCCCGACTCACCTCGAGAAGCGTCCCTTTTGCCCTGCCAAGCCTCGAAGAGACTCCTGAGGTGTCCCTCGTAACTCGACAGGAGTCCTGACTTCGTTGAACAAACACGAGGGTTGAAGGGCCATCCCCGCCGTAAGTCGAGAATGTACCCCAGGTCCCCGCCGCAACTCGAGAAAAACCATGAGACTTCCCCCTCCAAGCGAGATGAGGCCCGATTCCCCTGCACTGCATGCAGAGCAATTCCGTGAGCCCCCTGAAACATGTCAGGAGCCTCGACTTGCTTGATGGATGTCGAGACAGTCCGCAAAAACACTGTCACAAGTAGAGAGGGACCCTGAGGTCACACCAGCATCGCGAAGGAGCTCCATGGGCCCCAAATCAACTCGAGATGAGGCCCGCTTCCCCTGCATTGACTCCAGAGCCATCCCCCGTTCCCCATCAAACACGACCTGAGGCTTGACTCCCTTTAGGCAACTCCAGAGGTTCCCCGAGAACAACGGGCCAAGTCTAGAGGAGTACCAAGTTCAGCAGAGCAACTCGAGGACTGCTCCGTGTACCCCAAATTGCCTCGAGATGAGAGCTGATTCCCCCTGGCTTAGACTCAAGACGTAGGCCACCTTTCCACAAGCCCCTCAAGAGGAGGCTTCTCTCAGCAAGTATGAGGGAGGGACCCTGAGATTGCTGCCTCAATGGGCATATACACCGAGAAGCCCTGACTCGAAAGGAGGCCGGGTTTCCTTGCAGTGGCTTGAATACAGTCTAGTCTTTCATCTCACAAGGTGAAGGGATGTCTGCACCACCTGTGGAGTCCCTAGAGAAAGCCCTAGGTCCCCGACTCCTTTCGACGGAATGCCTCACATGCCTCTGACACCTCGAGAGGCACGCAGAGCTCACTGCTTCAAAATTTGACGGAGCTGACTCCTCCTCTTGAACATTGACAGGAATCCCAGTATCCCTGTGGCTACTGGAAAGGGACCCTGGGTCTACCGACTCACCTCGAGAAGCGTCCCTTTTGCCCTGCCAAGCCTCGAAGAGACTCCTGAGGTGTCCCTCGTAACTCGACAGGAGTCCTGACTTCGTTGAACAAACACGAGGGTTGAAGGGCCATCCCCGCCGTAAGTCGAGAATGTACCCCAGGTCCCCGCCGCAACTCGAGAAAAACCATGAGACTTCCCCCTCCAAGCGAGATGAGGCCCGATTCCCCTGCACTGCATGCAGAGCAATTCCGTGAGCCCCCTGAAACATGTCAGGAGCCTCGACTTGCTTGATGGATGTCGAGACAGTCCGCAAAAACACTGTCACAAGTAGAGAGGGACCCTGAGGTCACACCAGCATCGCGAAGGAGCTCCATGGGCCCCAAATCAACTCGAGATGAGGCCCGCTTCTCCTGCATTGACTCCAGAGCCATCCCCCGTTCCCCATCAAACACGACCTGAGGCTTGACTCCCTTTAGGCAACTCCAGAGGTTCCCCGAGAACAACGGGCCAAGTCTAGAGGAGTACCAAGTTCAGCAGAGCAACTCGAGGACTGCTCCGTGTACCCCAAATTGCCTCGAGATGAGAGCTGATTCCCTGGCTTAGACTCAAGACGTAGGCCACCTTTCCACAAGCCCCTCAAGAGGAGGCTTCTCTCAGCAATAGGTATGAGGAGGGACCCTGAGATTGCTGCCTCAATGGGCATATTATACACCGAGAAGCCCTGACTCGAAAGGAGGCCTGGGTTTCCTTGCAGTGGCTTGAATACAGTCTAGTCTTTCATCTCACAAGGTGAAGGGATGTCTGCACCACCTGTGGAGTCCCTAGAGAAAGCCCTAGGTCCCCGACTCCTTTCGACGGAATGCCTCACATGCCTCTGACACCTCGAGAGGCACGCAGAGCTCACTGCTTCAAAATTTGACGGAGCCTGACTCCTCTTGAACATTGACAGGAATCCCAGTATCCCTGTGGCTACTGGAAAGGGACCCTGGGTCTCCCGACTCACCTCGAGAAGCGTTCCTTTTGCCCTGCCAAGCCTCGAAGAGACTCCTGAGGTGTCCCTGATAACTCGACAGGAGTCCTGACTTCGTTGAACAAACACGAGGGTTTGAAGGGCCATCCCCGCCGTAAGTCGAGAATGTACCCCCCCAGGTCCCCGCCGCAACTCGAGAAAAACCATGAGACTTCCCCCTCCAAGCGAGATGAGGCCCGATTCCCCTGCACTGCATGCAGAGCAATTCCGTGAGCCCCCTGAAACATGTCAGGAGCCTCGACTTGCTTGATGGATGTCGAGACAGTCCGCAAAAACACTGTCACAAGTAGAGAGGGACCCTGAGGTCACACCAGCATCGCGAAGGAGCTCCATGGGACCCCAAATCAACTCGAGATGAGGCCCGCTTCCCCTGCATTGACTCCAGAGCCATCCCCACGTTCCCCAACAAACACGAACCTGAGGCTTGACTCCCTTTAGGCAACTCCAGAGGTTCCCGAGAACAACGGGCCAAGTCTAGAGGAGTACCAAGTTCAGCAGAGCAACTCGAGGACTGCTCCGTGTACCCCAAATTGCCTCGAGATGAGAGCTGATTCCCTGGCTTAGACTCAAGACGTAGGCCACCTTTTCCACAAGCCCCTCAAGAGGAGGCTTCTCTCAGCAATAGGTATGAGGGAGGGACCCCTGAGATTGCTGCCTCAAATGGGCATATACACCGAGAAGCCCTGACTCGAAAGAGAGGTCCGGGTTTCCTTGCAGTGGCTTGAAATACAGTCTAGTCTTTCATCTCACAAGGTGAAGGGATGTCTGCACCACCTGTGGAGTCCCTAGAGAAAGCCCTAGGTCCCCGACTCCTTTCGACGGAATGCCTCACATTCCTCTGACACCTCGAGAATCATGCAAAGCTCACTGATTCGAAATTGGACAGACGGGAATTTACTTTGTCCACTTTTGAACATTGGACAGGAATCCCAGTATCGCGTGGCTACAGGAATAGGGGGCCCTGGATCTCCCGACTCCTCGACGAAGCGTCCCTTTGCCCTGCCAAGCCTCGAGGGTGACACCTGAGTGTAACTCGTAAATGGGACAGGAGTCCTGACTTCGATGAACAAAACACGAGTTTTAAGTAGCCATCCCGCCGTAACTCGAGAAAGGACCCCGGACCCCGCTGAACTCGAGAAAACCATGAGACTTCCCCCTCCAAGCGAGATGAGGCCCGATTCCCCTGCACTGCATGCAGAGCAATTCCGTGAGCCCCCTGAAACATGTCAGGAGCCTCGACTTGCTTGATGGATGTCGAGACAGTCCGCAAAAACACTGTCACAAGTAGAGAGGGACCCTGAGGTCACACCAGCATCGCGAAGGAGCTCCATGGGCCCCAAATCAACTCGAGATGAGGCCCGCTTCCCCTGCATTGACTCCAGAGCCATCCCCCGTTCCCCATCAAACACGACCTGAGGCTTGACTCCCTTTAGGCAACTCCAGAGGTTTCCCCGAGAACAACGGGCCAAGTCTAGAGGAGTACCAAGTTCAGCAGAGCAACTCGAGGACTGCTCCGTGTACCCCAAATTGCCTCGAGATGAGAGCTGATTCCCTGGCTTAGACTCAAGACGTAGGCCACCTTTCCACAAGCCCCTCAAGAGGAGGCTTCTCTCAGCAATAGGTATGAGGGAGGGACCCTGAGATTGCTGCCTCAATGGGCATATACACCGAGAAGCCCTGACTCGAAGGAGGCCGGCTTTCCTTGCAGTGGCTTGAATACAGTCTAGTCTTTCATCTCACAAGTGAAGGGATGTCTGCACCACCTGTGGAGTCCCTAGAGAAAGCCCTAGGTCCCCGACTCCTTTCGACGGAATGCCTCACATGCCTCTGACACCTCGAGAGGCACGCAGAGCTCACTGCTTCAAAATTTGACGGAGCCTGACTCCTCTTGAACATTGACAGGAATCCCAGTATCCCTGTGGCTACTGGAAAGGGACCCTGGGTCTCCCGACTCACCTCGAGAAGCGTCCCTTTTGCCCTGCCAAGCCTCGAAGAGACTCCTGAGGTGTCCCTCGTAACTCGACAGGAGTCCTGACTTCGTTGAACCAACACGAGGGTTGAAGGGCCATCCCCGCCGTAAGTCGAGAATGTACCCCAGGTCCCCGCCGCAACTCGAGAAAAACCATGAGACTTCCCCCTCCAAGCGAGATGAGGCCCGATTCCCCTGCACTGCATGCAGAGCAATTCCGTGAGCCCCCTGAAACATGTCAGGAGCCTCGACTTGCTTGATGGATGTCGAGACAGTCCGCAAAAACACTGTCACAAGTAGAGAGGGACCCTGAGGTCACACCAGCATCGCGAAGGAGCTCCATGGGCCCCAAATCAACTCGAGATGAGGCCCGCTTCCCCTGCATTGACTCCAGAGCCATCCCCCGTTCCCCATCAAACACGACCTGAGGCTTGACTCCCTTTAGGCAACTCCAGAGGTTCCCCGAGAACAACGGGCCAAGTCTAGAGGAGTACCAAGTTCAGCAGAGCAACTCGAGGACTGCTCCGTGTACCCCAAATTGCCTCGAGATGAGAGCTGATTCCCTGGCTTAGACTCAAGACGTAGGCCACCTTTCCACAAGCCCCTCAAGAGGAGGCTTCTCTCAGCAATAGGTATGAGGGAGGGACCCTGAGATTGCTGCCTCAATGGGCATATACACCGAGAAGCCCTGACTCGAAAGGAGGCCGGCTTTCCTTGCAGTGGCTTGAATACAGTCTAGTCTTTCATCTCACAAGCTGAAGGGATGTCTGCACCACCTGTGGAGTCCCTAGAGAAAGCCCTAGGTCCCCGACTCCTTTCGACGGAATGCCTCACATGCCTCTGACACCTCGAGAGGCACGCAGAGCTCACTGCTTCAAAATTTGACGGAGCCTGACTCCTCTTGAACATTGACAGGAATCCCAGTATCCCTGTGGCTACTGGAAAGGGACCCTGGGTCTCCCGACTCACCTCGAGAAGCGTTCCCTTTTGCCCTGCCAAGCCTCGAAGAGACTCCTGAGGTGTCCCTCGTAACTCGACAGGAGTCCTGACTTCGTTGAACAAACACGAGGGTTGAAGGGCCATCCCCGCCGTAAGTCGAGAATGTACCCCAGGTCCCCGCCGCAACTCGAGAAAAAAACCATGAGACTTCCCCCTCCAAGCGAGATGAGGCCCGATTCCCCTGCACTGCATGCAGAGCAATTCCGTGAGCCCCCTGAAACTTGTCAGGAGCCTCGACTTGCTTGATGGATGTCGAGACAGTCCGCAAAAACACTGTCACAAGTAGAGAGGGACCCTGAGGTCACACCAGCATCGCGAAGGAGCTCCATGGGCCCCAAATCAACTCGAGATGAGGCCCGCTTCCCCTGCATTGACTCCAGAGCCATCCCCCGTTCCCCATCAAACACGACCTGAGGCTTGACTCCCTTTAGGCAACTCCAGAGGTTCCCCGAGAACAACGGGCCAAGTCTAGAGGAGTACCAAGTTCAGCAGAGCAACTCGAGGACTGCTCCGTGTACCCCAAATTGCCTCGAGATGAGAGCTGATTCCCTGGCTTAGACTCAAGACGTAGGCCACCTTTCCACAAGCCCCTCAAGAGGAGGCTTCTCTCAGCAATAGGTATGAGGGAGGGACCCTGAGATTGCTGCCTCAATGGGCATATACACCGAGAAGCCCTGACTCGAAAGGAGGCCGGGTTTCCTTGCAGTGGCTTGAATACAGTCTAGTCTTTCATCTCACAAGGTGAAGGGATGTCTGCACCACCTGTGGAGTCCCTAGAGAAAGCCCTAGGTCCCCGACTCCTTTCGACGGAATGCCTCACATGCCTCTGACACCTCGAGAGGCACGCAGAGCTCACTGCTTCAAAATTTGACGGAGCCTGACTCCTCTTGAACATTGACAGGAATCCCAGTATCCCTGTGGCTACTGGAAAGGGACCCTGGGTCTCCCGACTCACCTCGAGAAGCGTCCCTTTTGCCCTGCCAAGCCTCGAAGAGACTCCTGAGGTGTCCCTCGTAACTCGACAGGAGTCCTGACTTCGTTGAACAAACACGAGGGTTGAAGGGCCATCCCCGCCGTAAGTCGAGAATGTACCCCAGGTCCCCGCCGCAACTCGAGAAAAACCATGAGACTTCCCCCCTCCAAGCGAGATGAGGCCCGATTCCCCTGCACTGCATGCAGAGCAATTCCGTGACCCCCTGAAACATACAAGGGAGTGGGGGAGGGGCGAGGAGGGGGGTAGGACCCTCGACTTGCTTGATGGATGTCGAGACAGTCCGCAAAAACACTGTCACAAGTAGAGTAGGGACCCTGAGGTCACCCTGCCTGCATCAAAGTAGCTCCATTGGGCTGCAATTCAACTCCGAGATGCGGCCCGGTTACAATTCATTGACTCCAGCGAGCCACCCCCGTTCCCATCAACACGCGACTGAAGCCATGACTCCCTTTAGCAACTCCAGAGGTTCCACGAGACAACGGGCCAAGTTCTCAGAGGAGTCAACCAAGTTCCGCAGGGCAAGCTCGGGACAGCTCCGTTACACCAAATTTGCCTCGATATGAGCGCTGTTCTACTGGCTTTGACTTACGACGTCTAGGCCACCTTTCCAAAAGCCGCCTCAAGTGAGAGGCTTGTCTCTGCAATAGTATAGGGAAGCGGACACTGAGATTGCTGAGCTCATCAAAGGCGATATACAACCGATAACGCCCTGACTTCTAAAGGAGGCCGGGTTACCTACGCAGTGCGATAGAACTACAGTCTCTAGTCTTTTCATCTCAACAAGGTACGGGATGTCTGCAACACTTAGCAGTTTAGGTGGATATCCATAGAGAAAGCCATAGGCCCCCACTCCTTTCGACGGATAGAGCCTCACATGCCTATGTCACCTCGAGTAGGCACGCCGAGCACACTGCTTCAAAATAATGAGACGACGCCTGACTCTCTTTAACACATAGACAGTAATCCCAGTATCCCTATGGCTAATGTAAAGGGACCCTGGGTTCTCCCGACTCACATCGAGAAGCGTTCCATTTGCCCTTCCAACGCTCGCAAGAAGACTCCTAAAGCAGTCCCTCGTAACTCGACATGGAGTCCGGACCATTCGTTCTGTACCAAAACGAGTGTAGCAGGGCCATTCAACGCCGTAAGTCGAGAAGCTGGTACCTCAGGTCCGCCGCCGCATCACGATGAAAATCGTAAGAGACCTTCCCCTCCAAGGAGATGAGGCCGATTACCCTTTTGGTTGCCACTGACATAGCAGAGCAAATCCGAATGATGCCCCCTGACTACAAGTCAGGAGCCTCGACTATGCTGATGGATGTCGAGACAGACCGCAAAACACACTGTCACTAAGCTACGCGGAGGACCCTGAGGTCCCACAAGCATTGCGAAGGTGCACCATGGGCCCGCAAATCAACTCGAGATGAGTGCGACACGCTTCCCTGTCATTGACTCCAGAGCGATCCCCCCGTTCCCCATCAAACACGACCTGAGGCTTGAAACCCTTTAGGCAACTCACCAGAGGTTCCCCCGAGAAACAACGGGCCAAGTCTAGAGGAGTTACCAAGTTCAGCAGTGCAACTCGAGGACTGCTCCGTGTACCCCATAATTGCCTCGTGATGAGAGCTGATTCACCTGGCTTAGACTCAAGATTCGTAGGCCACCTTTCACAAGCCCCTCAAGAGGAGGCTTCTCTCAGCAATATGTATGAGGGAGGGACCCAGAGGATTGCTGCCTCCATGGGCAAATACACCGAGACAGCCCTGACTCGAAGGAGGCGGGTTCCTTGCAGTGGCTTGAATCAGTCCTAGTCCTTTCATCTCACAAGGTGAAGGGATGTCTGCACCACCTGTGGAGTCCCTAGAGAAAGCCATAAGGTCCCCGACTCCTTTCGACGGAATGCCTCACATGCCTTGACACCTCGAGAGCACGCAGAGCTCACTGCTTCAAAATTGGACGGAGCCTGACTCACTCTTGGACATTGACAGGAATCCCAGTATCCCTGTGGCTATGGATAGGGACGCCTGGGTCTCCCGATCCACCTCGAGAAGCGTCCCTTTTGCCCTGCCAAAGCCTCGAAGAGACTCCTGAGGTGTCCCCTCGTAACTCGACAGGAGTCCTGACTTCGTTGAAACCAAACACGAGGGTATGAGGGCCATCCCCCGGCCGTAAAGTCGAGAATGTACCCCAGGTCCCGCCGCAACTCGAGAAAAACAATGAGACTTCCCCCTCCAAGCGAGATGAGGCCCGGATTCCTGCAACTGCATGCAGCAGCTAAATTCCCGTACGAAGCCCCCTGAAACATGTCAGGAGCCTAGACTTGCTTGATTGGATGTCGGAGACTGATCCGGCTCCAAAAACACTGTCACAGTAGAGAGGGACCCTGAGTCACACCAGCATCGCGAAGGAGCTCATGGGCCCCAAATCAACTCGAGATGAGGGGCCCGCTTCCCCTGCAATTGACTCCAGAGCCATCCCTCCAGTTCCCCATCAAACGACGACCTGAGGCTTTGACTCCTTTAGGCAACTCCAGAGGTTCCCCGAGAAACAACGGGCCAAGTCTAGACCGAGTACCAAGTTCAGCAGAGCAACTCGAGGACTGATCCGTGTACCCCCAAATTGTCCTCGAGATTGAGAGCTGATTCTCTGGCTTAGACTCAAGACGTAGGCAACCTTTCCACAAGCCCCTCAAAGAGGTGGCTTCTACTCAGCATTAGTGTATGACGGGAGGGACCCTGAGATTGTGCCTCAATGGTGCATATACACCGAGAAGCCCTGACTCCGAAAGGAGGCTGGGTACTGTCTTTTGCGGTGGCTTGAATACAGTCTAGTCTTTCATATCACAAGGTGTGAAAGGAGGATGTCTGCACCACCTGTGGGAGTCCCTAGAGAAAGCCCTCTAGGGTCGTTTTTGTGTTCAATACCGAGCTCCTTCGACGGAAATGCCTCTCACATGCCCTCTGACCACCCTAGAGAGGGCACGCAGAGTTCCATGCTTCAATATTTTGACGGAGTCCTGACTCTCTTGAACATTTGACAGGAAATCCCAGTATCACTGTGGCTACTGGAAAGGGACCTGGGTCTCCCGACTCACCTCGAGAAGAGCGTCCATTGATTGACCTGCCCAAGCCTCGAAGTAGACTCCTAGGTGTCCCTCGTAACTCGACAGGACTCTCTGACTTGTTGAACAAAACACGAGGGTTGAAGGGCATCCCCGCCGTAAGTCGAGATGAGAATGTACCCAGGTCCCCGCCTGCAACTCGAGAAAAACCATTGGAGACTTCCCCCTCAAGCGAGAATGAGCCCCGATTCCCCTGCACTGCATGCAGAGCAATTCCGTGAGACCCCCTGAAACATGTCAGGAGCCTCGACTTGCTTGTATGGATGTCGAGACAGTCGCAAAACACTGTCACACGTAGAGAGGGAACCTGAGGTCACACAGAATTGCGACCGGAGCACCATGGGCCCCCAAATCAACTCGAGATGAGGCCCGCTTCCCCCTGCATTGACTCCAGAGCCATCCCCCGTATCCCCATCAAACACGACCTTAGGCTTGACTCCCTTTAGGCAACTCCCAGAGGTTCCCCAGGAAAGAACAACGGGGCCAAGTCTAGAAAGGCAGTACCAAGTTCAGCAGAGCATAACTCGAGGACTGCTCCAGTGTACCACAAATTGCCTCGAGATGAGAGCTGATTCCCTGGCTTTAGACTCAAGACGTGTAGGCCAACCTTTCCCAAGCCCCTCAAGTGGAGGCTTCTCCTCAGCAAATAGGGTATGAGGGAGGACCCTGAGATTGCTGCCTCATGGGCATATTACACCGAGAAGCCCTGATCGAAAGGAGGCTCCGGTTTCCTTGCAGTGGCTTGAATACAGTCTAGTCTTTCATCTCACATAGGTGAAGGGATGTCTGCACCACCTGTGGAGAGTCCGTGTAATAATTAGAGAAAGCCCTAGGTCCCCCGACTCCTTTTCGACCGGAATGCCTCACATGCCTCTGACACCTCGAGAAGCACGCAGAGCTCACTGCTTCAAAATTTGACGGAGCCTGACTCCTCTTTGAACATTGATGACAGGAATCCCAGTATCCTGTGGCTACTGGAAAGGGACCCCCTGGGTCTTCCCGACTCACCTCGAGAAGCGTTCCTTTTGCCCTGCCAAGCCTCGAAGAGACTCCTGAGGTGTCCCCTCGTAACTCGACAGGAGTCTCAGACTTCGTTGAACCAACACGAGGGTTGAAGGGCCATCCGCGCCGTAAGTCGAGAATGTACCCCAGGTCCCCCGCCGCAACTCGAGAAAAACAATGAGACTTCCCCCTCCAAGCGAGATGAGGCCGATTCCCTGCACTGCATGCAGCGCAATTCCGTGCGCCCCCTGAAACATGTCAGGAGCCTCGACTTGCTTGATGGATGTAGAGGACAGTCCGCAAAAACACTGTCCCCAAAACAAGTAGAGAGGGACCCTGAGGTCACACCACAGGCATCGCGAAGGAGCTCCTTGGGCCCAAATCAATTCGCGATGAGTAGAGGCCGCTCTCCCTGCATTGACTCCAGAGCCATCCCACGTGCCTCATCTAAACACGACACCCTCAGAGCTTGTCTCCCTTTATGCTACTCCAGAGGTTCCCCGGAGAACAACGGGGCCAAGTCTTGAGGAGTACCTAGATTCAGCAGAGCAAAACTCGAGGACTGCTCCGTGTCATACCCAAATAGCCTCGTGATGATGAGGTAGAATCACTGGCATAGAATCAAGACGTAGGCCACCTTTCCTACATAGCCCTCAAGAGGGAGGCTTTCTCTCAGCAATAGGTATGAGGGAAGGGAACCTGGAGAGTGCTGCTGCCTCAATGTGGATATACACCGAGAAGCCTCAGACTTGAAAGGAGGGGGTTTCCTTGCAGTGGCATGAATACAGTCGTAGTCTTTCAATCTCACAAAGGTGAAGGGATGTCTGACACTGTGGAGTCCCCTAGTGAAAGCCTTAGGTGCCCCGAGACGCCTTTCGACGGAGAATTGCCCTCACATGCTCTCTGACACCCTCGAGAAGCACGCAGAGCAGAGCTCACTGCTTCAAAATTGGGAGGAGCAACTGCCCTCTCATTGAACATTGACTGGCGAGAAGGAATCCCAGTATCACTGTGGGCTAACTGGGAAAAGGGAACCCTGGGTCTCCGATTCACTCGGAGAAGACGTCCTTTTGCACACCCCCCCTGCCAAGCCTCGAGAGGACTCCTGAGTGTGTCCCCCGCGTTATCGACAGTGACTCCTGGACTTGTTAAAACATACACGAGGGGTGAAGGGCATCCGCCGTAAGTCGAGAATGTAACCAGGTCCCCGCCGCAAATCGAGGAGAAAAAAAAATGAGACTTCCACTCCTAAGCAGAGATGAGGCCCGATTCCCCTGACATGCATGCAGAGCAATTCCGTGAGCCCTCTGAAACATGTCAGGAGCCTCGACTTGCTAGATGGATGTCGAGGACAGTCGCAAAAACACTGTCACAAGTAGAGAGGGACCCTGAGGTCACACCAGCATTGCGAAGGAGCTCCATGGGCCCCAAATCAACTTGAGATGAGGCCCGCTTCCCCTGCATTGACTCCAGAGCCATCCCCCGTTCCCCATCAAACACGACCTGAGGCTTGACCCCGCCTTTAGGCAATCCAGATGGTTACCCAGAGAACAAAGGGTCAAGTCTAGTGACAGTACCAAGGTTCAGCAGAAGCAACTCGAGGACTGTCCGTGTACCCAAATTGCCTCGAGATGAGAGTGACTTCCTGGCTTAGACTCACAGACCGTAGGCCACCTTTCCACAAGCCCTCAAGAGGAGGCTTCTCTTCAGCAATAGGTATGAGGGAGGGACTGAGATTGCTGCTCCATGGGCATATACACGAGAAGCTGACTCGAAAGGAGGCCGGGTTTCCTTGCAGTGGCTTGAATACAGTTCTAGTCTTTCATCTCACAAGGTGAAGGGATGTCTGCACACCTGTGGAAGTCCCTAGAGAAAGCCCTTGAGGTCCCGACTCCTTTCGACGGAATGCCTCATCATGCATATGACACCTCGAGAAGCACGCAGAGCTAACTGGCTTCATTATAATTTGGCCGGAGGCCGACTGACTCCTCTTGGAAACATTTGACAGGAATCCCAATATCACTTGTGGCTACTGAGAACGGGACCTGGGTCTCCCGGACTCACCTCGAGTAGCGTCCCTTTTGCCCTGGCCAAGCTCGAAGAGACTAATGAGGTGTTCCTAGAAATACGCGACAGGAGAGTCCTGAAGGAAACTTCGTTTTGATCCAACACGAGGGTTGAAGGGGCCATCCCACCGTAAGTCGAGCATGTACCCAGGTCCCCCGCCGCAACCGCGAGAAAAACAAGGGGACATCCCCTCCACGCGATAATGAGGCCGATATCCCCTGTACGGATTGCAGGCAATCCCGTGAGCCCCTGCAACATGACAGGACGCCTGCGACTGCTTGATAGATGTGGAGACAGTATGCACAAGCACTGTTCAAAAGTAGAGCGGGTCTTGAGGTACACCCACACTGCAATTGCGGCAAGGTGCTCAAATGGGCTATCAAAATCAACTCGAGATGAGGCCGCCGCTTCCCCTGCAGAGGATACAGTGCCCACCCAGTTCCATCAAAAACGACTAAGTTGCTTGATCCCTTTAGGGCTAACTTCAAGAGGTTCCGGAGAACTACGGGCCAAGGTCTAGAGGCTTACCACAGTTCAGCAGAGCAACTCGAAAGGATAGCTCCGTGTAACCCAAATTGCTCGAGATGAGAGGTGATTCCTGGCTTAGACTCAAGACGTAGGGGGCCAACCTTTCCACAAGCCCTCAAGAGGAGGCATCTTTCTCCTCAGCAATACAGTATGAGGGAGGGACCCTGAGATTTTGCTGCCTCAATGGCATATACACCGAGAAGAGCGGCCCTGACTCGAAAGGAGGCCGGGTTTCCTTGCAGTGGCTTGAATAACAGTCTAGTCTTTCATCTCACAAGGTGAAGGGATGTCTGCACCACCTGTGGAGTCCCTAGAGAAAGCCCTAGGTCCCCCGACTCCTTTCGACGGAATGCCTCACATGCCTCTGACACCTCGAGAAAGCACGCAGAGCTCACTGCTTTTCAAAATTTGACGGGGAGCCTGCACTCCTCTTGAAAAACATTGACCAGGAATCCCAGTATCCCTGTTGGCTACTGGAAAGGGACCCTGGGTCTCCGACTCACCTCGAGAAGCGTCCCTTTTGCCCTGCCAAGCCTCGAAGAGACTCCAGAGTGTTTCCCTCGAAGTAACTCGACAGGAGTCCTGACTTCGTTGAACAAACACGAGGGTTGAAGGGCCATCCCCGCCGTAAGTCGAGAATTTACCCCAGGTCCCCGCCGCAACTCGAGAAAAAAACAATGAGACTTCCCCCTCCAAGCGAGATGAGGCCCGATTCCCCCTGCACTGCATGCAGAGCAATTCTACGTGAGCCCCTGAAAACATGTCAGGAGCCTCGACTTGCTTGATGGATGTCGAGACAGTCCGCAAAAACACTGTCACAAGTAGAGAGGGACCCTGAGGTCACCACCAGCATCGCGAAGGAGCTCCATGGGCCCCAAATCAACTCGAGATGAGGCCCGCTCTTTCCCCTGCATTGACTCCAGAGCCATCCCCCGTTCCCCATCAAACACGACCTGAGGCTTGACTCCCTTTAGGCAACTCCAGAGGTTCCCCGAGAACAACGGGCCAAGTCCTAGAGGAGTACCAAGTTCAGCAGAGCAACTCGAGGACTGCTCCCGTGTACCCCCAAATTGCCTCGAGATGAGAGCTGATTCCCTGGCTTAGACTCAAGACGTAGGCCACCTTTCACACAAGCCCCTCAAGAGGAGGCTTCTCTCAGCAATAGGTATGAGGGAGGGACCCTGAGATTGTCTGCCTTCAATGGGCATATACAACCGAGAAGCCCTGACTCGAAAGGAGGCGGGTTTCCTTGCAGTGGCTTGAATACAGTCTAGTCTTTCATCTCACAAGGTGAAGGGAATGTCTGCACCACCTGTGGAGTCCCTAGAGAAAGCCCTAGGTCCCCCCGACTTCCTCCTTTCGACGAATGCTCACAAATGCCTCTGACACCCCGAGAAGCACGCAGAGCTCACTGCTTCAAAATTGGACGGAGCCTGACTCCTCTTTGAACATTGACAGGAATCCCAGTATCCCTGTGGCTACTGGAAAGGGACCTGGGTCTCCCGACTCAACTCGAGAAGCGGTCCTTTTGCCCTGCCAAGCCTTCGAAGAGACTCCTGAGGTGTCCCTCGTAACTCGACAGGATTTCCTGACTTCGTTGAACAACACGAGGGTTGAGGGCCATCCCCGCCGTAAGTCGAGAATGTACCCCAGGTCCCCCCGCCGCAAACTCGAGAAAAACCATGAGGATTCCCCCTCCAAGCGAGATGAGGCCCGATTCCCCTGCACTGCATGCAGAGCAATTCCGTGAGCCCCCATGAAAACATGTCAGGAGCCCTCGACTTGCTTGATGGATGTCGAGACAGTCGCAAAAAACACTGTCACAAGGTAGAGAGGGACCCTGAGTCACACCAGCATCAACGGAAGGAGCTCCATGGGCCCCAAATCAACTCGAGATGAGGCCCCCCGCTTCCCCTGCATTGACTCCAGAGCCATCCCCAGTTCCCCATCAAACACGACCTGAGGCTTGACTCCCTTTAGGCAACTCCAGAGGTTTCCCCGAGAACTAGAACGGGCCAAGTCTAGACGAGTACCAAGTTCAGCAGAGCAACTCGAGGACTATGCTCCGTGTACCCCCCAAATTGCCTCGAGATGAGAGCTGATTCCCTGGCTTAGACTCAAGACGTAGGCCACCTTACCACAAGCCCCTCAAGAGGAGGCTTCTCCTCAGCAATAGGTAATGAGGGAGGGACCCCTGAGATTGCTGCCTCAATGGGCATATACACCGAGAAGCCCTGACTCGAAAGGAGGCCGGTTTCCTTGCAGTGGCTTGAATACAGTCTAGTCTTTTCATCTCACAAGGTGAAGGGATGTCTGCACCACCTGTGGAGTCCCTAGAGAAAGCCCTAGGTCCCCGACTTTCCTTTCGACGGAATGCCTCACATGCCTCTGACACCCCGAGAGGCACGCAGAGCTCACTGCTTTCAAAATTTGACGGAGCCTGACTCCTCTTGAACATTGACAGGAATCCCAGTATCCCTGTGGCTACTGGAAAGGGACCCTGGGTCTCCCGACTCACCTCGAGAAGCGTCCCTTTTGCCCTGCCAAGCCTCGAAGAGACTCCTGAGGTGTCCCTCGTAACTCGACAGGAGTCCTGACTTCGTTTGAACAAACACGAGGGTTGAAGGGCCATCCCCCGCCGTAAGTCGAGAATGTACCCCAGGTCCCCCGCCGCAACTCGAGAAAAACCATGAGACTTCCCTCCCTCCAAGCGAGATGAGGCCCGATTCCCCCTGCACTGCATGCAGAGCAATTCCGTGAGCCCCCTGAAACTTGTCAGGAGCCTCGACTTGCTTGATGGATGTCGAGGACAGTCCGCAAAAAAAACACTGTCACAAGTAGAGAGGGACCCTGAGGTCACACCTGGCATCCGCGAAGGAGCTCCAATGGGCCCCAAATCAACTCTCGAGATGAGGCCGCTTCCCCTGCATTGACTCCCAGAGCCATCCCCCCCGTTTCCCCATCAAACACGACCTGAGGCTTGACTCCCTTTAGGCAACTCCAGAGGTTCCCCGAGAACAACGGGGCCAAGTCTAGAGGAGTACCAAGTTCAGCAGAGCAACTCGAGGACTGCTCCGTGTACGTTAAAACCCAAATTGTCCCTCGAGATGAGAGCTGATTCCCTGGCATAGACTCAAGACGTAGGCCACTTTCACAAGCCCCTCAAGAGGAGGGCTTCTCTCAGCAATAGGTATGAGGGAGGGACCCTGAGATTGCTGCCTCAATGGGCATATACACCGAGAAGCCCTGACTATCGAAAGGAGGCCGGGTTTTCCCTTCAGTGGCTTGAATACAGTCTAAGTCTTTCATCTCACAAGGTGAAAAGGATGTCTGCACCACCTGTGGAGTCCCCTAGAGAAAGCCCTAGGTGGTCCCGACTCCTTTCGACGGAATGCCTCACATGCCTCTGACACCTCGAGAGGCACGCAGAGCCTCACTGCTTCAAAATTTGACGGGAGCCTGACTCCTCTTGAACATTGACAGGAAATCCCAGTATCCCTGTGGCTACTGGGAAAGGACCCTGGGTCTCCCCGACTCACCTCGAGAAGCGTCCCTTTTGCCCTGCCAAGCCTCGAAGAGACTCCTGAGGTGTCCCTCGTAACTCGACAGGAGTCCTGAAACTTCGTTGAACAAACACGAGGGTTGAAGGGCCATGCCCCCGCCGTAAGTCGATAATGTACCCCAGGTCCCCTCTCCCCGCAACTCGAGAAAAACCATGAGACTTCCCCCTCCAAGCGAGATGAGGCCCGATTCCCCTGCACTGCATGCAGAGCAATTCCGTGAGCCCCCTGAAACATGTCAGGAGCCTCGACTTGCTTGATGGATGTCGAGACAGTCGCAAAAACACTGTCACAAGTAGAGAGGGAACCCTGAGGTCACACCAGCATCCGCGAAGGAGCTCCATGGGCCCCAAATCAACTCGAGATGAGGCCCGCTTCCCCCTGCATTTGACTCCAGAGCCATCCCCCGTTCCCCATCAAACACGACCTGAGGCTTGACTCCCTTTAGGCAACTCCAGATGTGGTTCCCCGAGAACAACGGCCAAGTCTAGATCGAGTACCGCCAAGTTCAGCAGAGCACTCGAGGACTGCTCCGTGTACCCCAAATTGCCTCGAGATGAGAGCTGATTCCTTCCCCATGGCTTAGACCTCATGACGTAGTCCACCTTTCCACAAGCCCCACAAGAGGATGTCTTCTCTCTTCAACCAGCAATAGGTAGATGAGGGAATGGACCCTGAGAAATTGCTTCTGCCTCAATGGGTCATATACACCGAGAAGCCTGGACTCGAAAAAGGAGGCCGCTTTCCTTGGCAGGCAGTGGCTTGAATACAGTCTAGTCTTTCATCCATCTCACAAGGTGAAGGGATGTCTGCCACCACCTGTTGGAGTCCCTAGAGAAAGCCCCTAGGTCCCCGACTTCCTAATTTTCGACGGAAATGCCTCACATGCCTTCTGACACCTCGAGAGGCACGCAGAGCTCACTGCTTCAAACAAATATTGAACGGAACCTGACTCCTCTTGAACATTTCATTGACCAGGAAACCCAGTATCCCAGAGGCTAAGGAAAGAGGACCCTGGGGGTCCACTCATTACTATCTCTTCTGGATGTTTCTTTTACTCCTCGATTAGCTACTTTATAGTTTACTTCCTTTTTCTCCTCTTTCTCTTTACTATATCTTTACGTTATTCGCTATCCCTTCTTAATCTTTTCAATTATTTTTTCTTCCTTCCCTCTCGTTCTCTCTCTCTGTTCCTCTACATTTCTTTCATTCCGCACTCGCTACGCGACCATCGACCTCAGAAGCGATTTATTTGCCCTGCCAATGACTCCAAGAGAGACTTCCTTATGTTGTCCCCCCTCGTATCATCTCGACATGAGACCTGACCCTAGATATAGAAATCAAAACAACGAGTGGATGCAGGGCCATCCCCCGGTCGTAAGTCGAGAAAGTAACCTCAGGTCCGCCGCCGCCAACAACGATGAAAAAACCATGAACTTCCTTATATCCCCCACCAAGCGAGATGATGGACCCGATTTTCCCCCTTCACAGCATGCATATCAATTCCCGTGAGCCCCCTGAAATCATGTCAAGTGAGCCACGACATGCTTGATGGATGTCCGAGACAGTCCCGCAAAATCACTGTCACAAAAGTACAGAGGGACCCTGATGTCACGACCATCAGCAATTTCGCGAAGGAGCTCCATGGGCCCCAAATCCAACTCCGAGATGAGGCCACGCCTGCTTCCCCTGCATCTGACGCAGAGAGTAGCCCTCCCCCCTTTCCCCATCTAAACATGACCTGATGCTTGACTCCCTTTAGGGCAACATCCAGATGTTCCCCCAGAACAACGGTCCCCGCCGAGTCCTAAGGGTAGTAACCCAGTTTTTCAGCAGAGCAAGAACTCTAGAGACTGCTGATCCGTGTACCCCCCATATTGCCTCGAGATGAGATCTGATTCCTCCCTGTCTTAGACTCAATACGTAGGCCACCTTTACCACAAGTCCCCCTCAGAGGAGGGAGGTCTTCCCTCTCACTCAGCAAAAGGTTAATGAGTGATGGGACCCTGAGATTTGGCTGTCTCAATGGGCATATACAACACCGGAGAAGCCCTGACTCGAAAGGAGGCCGGCTTTCCTTGCTGTGCTTGAATAGCAGTCAATCTTTCATCTCACAATTGCTTAAGGGATGTCTGCTAACCACCTGTGGGAGTCCCCCTAGAGAAGCCTCTAGGTCCCCGACACCTTTCGAAGGTGAAGCCTCACATGCCTCTGACAACCTCGAGAGCCGCAGAGCTCACTGCATCAAAAGTTTTGACGGAGCCTGACTCCTCTTGAACATTGACAGGAATCCCAGTATCCCTGTGGGCTACTGGAAAGGGACCCTGGGTCACCTCCGCCCGGACTTTCACACCTCGAGAAGCGTCCCTTTACTTTGTTTGCCCTGCCAAGCCTCGAAGAGACACCTGAGGTGTCCCTCGTTATAACTCGACAGGAGACCTCCTGACTTCGTTTGAACTAACACGAGGGTTGAGGGCCATCCCCCCCGCCGTAAGTCGAGAATGTACTCCCAGGCTCCCCGCCCACGCAACTCGAGAAACATCATGAGGACTTTTTTCCTTTTTTTTCCATTCCCCCCTCCGCCAAAACGAGATGAAGCCCGATTCCCCTGCACAGCATGCAGGATGCAATTCCGTCAGGACCCCCTGATAAACATGTCAGGAGCCTCGACTTGCTTGCTATAAACGGATGTCGAGACAGTCCGCCAAAACACTGTCACAAGTAAGGAGACAGGGACCCGGCCCCCCTGAGGTCACACCAGCAATTTGCGAAGGAGCTCCATGGGCCCCCAAATCAACTCGAGATGAGGGCCCGCTTCCCCTGCATTGACTCCAGAGCCATCCCCCGTTCCCCATCAACACACGACCTGAGGCTTGACTCCCTTTAGCAAAACTCCAGAGGTTTCCCCGAGAACAACAACGGGCCAAGTCTATAGGAGTACCAAGTTCAGCAGAGCCAACTCGAGGACTGCTTCGTGTACTCCCAAATTGCCCGTCGAGATGACGAGCTGATTCTCCTGGCTTAGACTCAAGACGTAGGCACAAGCCCTGTTATTCCACAAGAAGCCCTCAAAGAAGGAGGCTTCTCACTTGGGTCCAGCTTTACCACTCGTTCAGCAATAGGTATGAGGGAAGGGACCCCGCTGGAGATTGCTGCCGTCATGGGCATATTACCACCGAGAAGGGCCCTGACTCGAAATGGCAGGGGGGCTCGGATTTTCCTTGCAGTGGCTTGATACAGTCTAGTACCTTATCATCTCACAAGCTGAAGAGGATGTCTGCAAACCACCTGTGGACGTCCGCCTAGAGAAAGACCCTAGGTCCCCGGGACTAGATACACTTTCGATTGTCCGGACGGGAATGCTCACGCTAGCCTTGCCAGCACACACCACGAATGCCTCTGACCACCTCGAGAGAGCACACGCAGAGCTCACTTCTGCTTTCACACAAAATTTGACGGAGCCTGACGTCCTCCTTGAACATTGACAGGAATCCCAGTATCAGCCTGTGGCTACTGGAAAGGGACCCTGGGTCTCGCCCGAACACCCCACCCTCAGAGAGAAGCGTCCTTATTTTTTTTGCCCTGCCCAAGCACCTCGAATAGAGACTCCTTCTCGGAGGTGTCCCTCCCCCTCGTAACTCGACCAGGAGTTCCTGACTCTTCCTCCTCTTCGTTGAACCAACACGAGGGTTGAAGTAGGGCCAAATACCCCCCCCGCCGATAAGTCGAGAATTGTACCCCCACCCCCCGGTCCCCCCCCCCCGCCCGCAAACACTCGAGAAAAACTCATGAGAACTTCCCCTCCACCGCTCGCCGAGATGAGGGCCCGATTCCCCCTGCAACACTGCAATGCAGAGCAATTCCGTGAGCCCCCTGAAACATGTCAGGAGCCTTCGATCTTGCTTCGATGGAGTGTCGAGACAGTCCCCGCAATAAAACACACTGTCACGAAAGTAGAGAGGGACCCCTGAGGATTCCTCATCCCACACCAGCATCGCGAAGGAGCTCCATGGGCCCCAAATCAACTCGAGATGAGGCCTCCGCGTCCTTTTCGCCCTGCATTGACTCCAGAGCATCCCCATCCACCCGTTTCCCATCAAACAAACCACCTGAGGCTTGACTCCCTGTTAGAGAGGGCAAAACTCCAGACGAGGTTTTTCCCGGAGAACAAGGGGCGCCAGTCTAGAGACCGCGTACCGATCAATTCGCATGCAGAGCCAAACTCCGAGGAAGCTGCTCCGGTATAACCCCCAAATTGGACTCGAGATGAGATCTTGATTTTCCCTGGCTTAGGGACTCAAGACGTAGGCCACCTCTTTTTTCCACAAGCCACCTCAAGAGGAGGCTTCTCCCTCGTCTCTTCTCTCTTCTCCCCTCTCTCCTTTCTTCGTCTCTCTCTCAGCAATAGGTATGAGGGAGGGACCCTGAGATTTGCTGCCTCAATGGGGCATATTACACCGAGAAGGACGCTGACTCGAAAGGATGCCCGTGGCTTCCTTTGTCAGTGGCTTGAATACAGTCTAGTCAGTCTCTCAATAAACTCATCCAAGCTGAAAGGGAATGGCTGACTACCAAAAAAGCAAACAAAAAAACACCTGTGGAGTCCCCCCTAGGAGAAAGCGCGTAGGTCCCAGCCTCCGTATCCGAAAAAGACGGACAGTGCCTCCTCAATTGCCTCTGACAACCCCGAGGAGGGCACGACAGAGCATCACTGCTTTTACAAAATTTGAAGGAGCTCTGACCCCCCTCCCTACTTCTTTGAAAACTGAACAGGAATCCCAGTATCCTCCCTGTGGGCTACTGTAAAGGGTACCTCGCTGGGTCTCGCGACTCCCACTCACGAGAAAGCGGTCCTTTTGTGCCACCTGGCATGAAAGACCACGAGGAGAGTGCGTCCTAGAGTTGTCCCCCTCCGTATAACACTACACAATCCGAAACTAGGACTCCTTCCCTGAGCTTTCGTTGAAACCACACACACGAGGTTTGAAGGTGGCAACCCCCGGGGCCGGATAAGTCGGAGAATTGTACACTCCTGGTCCCCCCCCGCGCCCCTGCAGTACTGCGAGAAAAAAAATCTGATGAAGACCTTTTTTTCCCCCCTGTCAAGAGAAGATGAAGGGCTGCGATTTCCCCCGATGCCACCCGAGCTACTGCATGCAGTGCCAGAGCAAGACTTTCCCGTGAGCCCCCTGAAAAAACATGTCAGGCTCCTCGACTTGCTTGATAGGATGTCAGATGACAGTCATGCAAAAAAACACTAGTCCCAAAGTAAGAGAGGGACCTCTGAGGTCACACCAGCAATTGCGATAGAAACGCTCTCCAAAATGGGGCCCAAACATCAACATCGAGAAATGGAGCCCCCCAGCTTCCCCTGCATTGATCTCCAGCAGAGGGAGCAAATCCCCCACTGTTTCCTCCCATTCAAACAACGACGCTGAAGGGCTTTACGTTTTCCCTCCACTTTAAGGCAACTCCCAGTAGGGTTTCCTCAAGAGAACAAAGAGGGCCAGAGGTACAGAAGGATAAGGTACCCCAAGTTGCAAGCAGGAGAGCAACTCGATGGACCTAGCTTCACATCGTGTACCCCTCAGAATTGCCGCGAGATTGAGGAGCTGATGCCCTGGGCTTAGAGACCTCAAGAAACGTTAGGCCAATCCTTTCCCATCCCAACAAAGTCCCCCCAAAGCAAGAGGCTTCCCCCTCAGCAATTGGAATGAGTGAGGGACCCTGAGATTGCTGCCCTACTTGGGTCATATACACAGCCGGAGAAGCCCTGACCATCGAAAAGGGAGGCCGGCTTTCCTTGTGGCAGAGGCTTGAAATAATAGTCCTAGTGTCATTCACTGTATGTTATCTTAACAAGGCATGAAGGGGAATGGTGCTTGCCACCACCTTCGAGTGAGTCGCCTAAGAGAATGCCGTGTAGGTTCGCGAAATCCTTATCCTTTTTTGTCCGCGAACGTGCTCGTTGCCTCACATGCCTCTGGACACCTCGAGAATGGCGACGCAGGAGGCATCACTGCATTCATCAGATATTTGACGGCGAGGCCTTGACCGACTCCTCTCCGCTTGAAAACATTGACAAAGGGAATCCCAGTTGATCCCCTGTGGCTACTGGAAAGGGGCTGTTGGGTCTCCTCCCCCGACTCCCCAACACCTCCTACCTCCGGTTGAAGAGGGTCCCATTTTTTTTCGCGCCCTGCCGAAGCCTGCGAAGAGACCTTCTGAGGTGGTCCCTCCCGTAATTTTCGCGAACAAGGGAGTCCCTGACGCCTTCGTATGACATAAAACACTGAGGTTTGATGGGCATCATCAGCCATACGATCCCCGTAAAGTCAGGAGGAATGTTACCCCCCCACCCGTTGTCCCCGCCCGCAACTCGAGAAAAAAACGCATCGAGAACTTCCCCTCCTACTTTCAAAAGCGAGATGAGGGCGGCCCGGATTTCCCAGTACACTGCAATGCAGAGCAGATTCCCGGAGAGGGCCCCACTGCTGAAACATGGATCTGGAGCCACGAGACTTATGCTGTGGATGGATGGTCGAGACTCACCAGTGTCCGCAAAAAAAACAATACACTGTCCAGCAGAAGTAGAGAACGGACCCGCTGAGGTCACACCAGCACAAGCTAATCGCTGAAAGGAAGCTTCCATTGGCCCCCTCAAATCATCTCGTAGATGAGGCTCGGACCGTGTTCCCCTGCATGGACTCTCAATAGGAAGTCCAGAACAGAGCCATCCCCAGTTTCCCTCCGTTTCCCCATCAAACTACGACCTCGTGAGGCCTTGACCTTTCCCTTTAGGGCAAACTACCAGCATAGGTTTTCCCCCTTGAGAACAACGGGCCAAGTCTAGAGGAGTACCAAGTTCAGCAGAGCAACTCGAGGACTGCTCCGTGTACCCCAAATTGCCTCGAGATGAGAGCTGATTCCCTGGCTTAGACTCAAGACGTAGGCCACCTTTCCACAAGCCCCTCAAGAGGAGGCTTCTCTCAGCAATAGGTATGAGGGAGGGACCCTGAGATTGCTGCCTCAATGGGCATATACACCGAGAAGCCCTGACTCGAAAGGAGGCCGGGTTTCCTTGCAGTGGCTTGAATACAGTCTAGTCTTTCATCTCACAAGGTGAAGGGATGTCTGCACCACCTGTGGAGTCCCTAGAGAAAGCCCTAGGTCCCCGACTCCTTTCGACGGAATGCCTCACATGCCTCTGACACCTCAGAGGCACGCAGAGCTCACTGCTTCAAAATTTGACGGAGCCTGACTCCTCTTGAACATTGACAGGAATCCCAGTATCCCTGTGGCTACTGGAAAGGGACCCTGGGTCTCCCGACTCACCTCGAGAAGCGTCCCTTTTGCCCTGCCAAGCCTCGAAGAGACTCCTGAGGTGTCCCTCGTAACTCGACAGGAGTCCTGACTTCGTTGAACAAACACGAGGGTTGAAGGGCCATCCCCGCCGTAAGTCGAGAATGTACCCCAGGTCCCCGCCGCAACTCGAGAAAAACCATGAGACTTCCCCCTCCAAGCGAGATGAGGCCCGATTCCCCTGCACTGCATGCAGAGCAATTCCGTGAGCCCCCTGAAACATGTCAGGAGCCTCGACTTGCTTGATGGATGTCGAGACAGTCCGCAAAAACACTGTCACAAGTAGAGAGGGACCCTGAGGTCACACCAGCATCGCGAAGGAGCTCCATGGGCCCCAAATCAACTCGAGATGAGGCCCGCTTCCCCTGCATTGACTCCAGAGCCATCCCCCGTTCCCCATCAAACACGACCTGAGGCTTGACTCCCTTTAGGCAACTCCAGAGGTTCCCCGAGAACAACGGGCCAAGTCTAGAGGAGTACCAAGTTCAGCAGAGCAAACTCGAGGACTGCTCCGTGTACCCCAAATTGCCTCGAGATGAGAGCTGATTCCCTGGCTTAGACTCAAGACGTAGGCCACCTTTCCACAAGCCCCTCAAGAGGAGGCTTCTCTCAGCAATAGGTATGAGGGAGGGACCCTGAGATTGCTGCCTCAATGGGCATATACACCGAGAAGCCCTGACTCGAAAGGAGGCCGGGTTTCCTTGCAGTGGCTTGAATACAGTCTAGTCTTTCATCTCACAAGGTGAAGGGATGTCTGCACCACCTGTGGAGTCCCTAGAGAAAGCCCTAGGTCCCCGACTCCTTTCGACGGAATGCCTCACATGCCTCTGACACCTCGAGAGGCACGCAGAGCTCACTGCTTCAAAATTTGACGGAGCCTGACTCCTCTTGAACATTGACAGGAATCCCAGTATCCCTGTGGCTACTGGAAAGGGACCCTGGGTCTCCCGACTCACCTCGAGAAGCGTCCCTTTTGCCCTGCCAAGCACTCGCAAAGAGACTCTGAGGTGTCCCTCTAGATCAAAATCTGACAGGAGTCCTGACTTCGTTTGGAAACCAATCACAGAGGGTAGAAGGGGCCATCCCCCGCCGTAAGTCGAGAATGTACCCCAGGTCCCCGCCGCAACTCGAGAAAACCATGAGACTCCCCCTTCAAGCGAGATGAGCCCGATTCCCCCTGCACTGCATCAGAG
Organism: Odocoileus hemionus; assembly: GCA_020976825.1. Taxonomy (NCBI): domain Eukaryota; kingdom Metazoa; phylum Chordata; class Mammalia; order Artiodactyla; family Cervidae; genus Odocoileus; species Odocoileus hemionus. Next base: position 98,190 of record JAJLRB010001101.1, read on the forward strand.
CAATTCCGTGAGCCCCCTGAAACATGTCAGGAGCCTCGACTTGCTTGATGGATTCGAGACAGTCCGCAAAAACACTGTCACAAGAAGAGAGGACCCTGAGGTCACACCACCATCGCGAAGGACTCCATGGCCCCCAAATCAACTCGAGATAGAGGCCCGCTTCCCCTGCATTGACTCCAGAGCCATTCCCCCGTTCCCCATCAAACACGACCTGAGGCTTGACTCCCTATAGGCAACTCCAGAGTTCCCCGAGAACAACGGGCCAAGTCTAGATGAGTACCAAGTCAGCAGAGCAACTCGAGACTGCTCCGTGTACCCCAAATTGCCTCGAGATGAGAGCTGACTCCCTGGGCTTAGACTCACGACTTAGGCCACCTTTATTCCACAAGCCCCTCAAAGGAGGCTTCTCTCATCAATAGGTTATGAGGGAGGGACCCTGAGATTGCTGCCTCAATGGGCATATACACCGAGAAGCCCTGACTCCGAAAGGAGGCCGGCTTTTCCTTGCAGTGGCTTGAATACAGTTCTAGTCTTTCATCTCACAAGCTGAAGGGATGTCTGCCACCACCTGTGGAGTCCCTAGAGAAAGCCCTAGGCCCCCGACTCCTTTCGACGAAGGCCTCACATTCCTCCTGACACCACGAGAGCCAACGCAGAGCTCACTGCTTCAAAATTTGAACGGAGCCTGACTCCCCTTGAACATAGACGAGGAATCCCAGTAATCCCTGTTGCTACTTGGCAAGGGACCCTGGGTCTCCATACTCACAATCGAGAAGCTTTCCTTTTGAGCCCTGCCAAAGCCACGAAGAGACTCCTGAAGGTGTCCCTCGAAACTCGAGCAGGAGTCCGGACTTCGTTGAACCAACACAGAGGTTAGAAGGACCATCCCCGCCGTAAGTCGAGCATGTACCGCCAGGTCCCCGCCGCAACATCGAGAAAAAACCATGAGACTCCCACCCCCTGTCCCAAGCGGAGATAGTCCCGATTCCCCCTGCACTGCAATGCAGAGCAATTCCGTGAGCCCCCCTTGAAACTATGTCAGGAGCCTCGACTTGCTTATATGGATGTCGAGACATTCCGCAAAAACACTGTCACAAGTAGAAGAGGGAAACCTGATGTCACACCCGCATCCGCTAAGGAGGCACCATGGGCCCCCCTAATCACCTCGAGATGAGGCCCGCTTGTCCCCTGGCATTGGACTCCAGAGCCCTCCCCCGTTTCCCCATTTAAACACCACCTGAGGCTTGACTCCCTTATGCATCCACCAGAGGTTCCCCGAGAACAATACGGCCAGTGATAGAGGAAAACCCTAGTTCAGCACGAAGCAACTCGAGGACTGCTCCGTGAAACCCCAAATTGCCTCGAGATGAGAGCTGATTCCCTGGCTTAGACTCAAGACGTAGGCCACCTTTCCACAAGCCCCTCAAGAGGAGGCTTCTCTCAGCAATAGGTATGAGGGAGGGACCCTGAGATTGCTGCCTCAATGGGCATATACACCGAGAAGCCCTGACTCGAAAGGAGGCCGGGTTTCCTTGCAGTGGCTTGAATACAGTCTAGTCTTTCATCTCACAAGGTGAAGGGATGTCTGCACCACCTGTGGAGTCCCTAGAGAAAGCCCTAGGTCCCCGACTCCTTTCGACGGAATGCCTCACATGCCTCTGACACCTCGAGAGGCACGCAGAGCTCACTGCTTCAAAATTTGACGGAGCCTGACTCCTCTTGAACATTGACAGGAATCCCAGTATCCCTGTGGCTACTGGAAAGGGACCCTGGGTCTCCCGACTCACCTCGAGAAGCGTCCCTTTTGCCCTGCCAAGCCTCGAAGAGACTCCTGAGGTGTCCCTCGTAACTCGACAGGAGTCCTGACTTCGTTGAAAAACACGAGGGTTGAAGGGCCATCCCCGCCGTAAGTCGAGAATGTACCCCAGGTCCCCGCCGCAACTCGAGAAAAACCATGAGACTTCCCCCTCCAAGCGAGATGAGGCCCGATTCCCCTGCACTGCATGCAGAGCAATTCCGTGAGCCCCCTGAAACATGTCAGGAGCCTCGACTTGCTTGATGGATGTCGAGACAGTCCGCAAAAAACACTGTCACAAGTAGAGAGGGACCCTGAGGTCACACCAGCATCGCGAAGGAGCTCCATGGGCCCCAAATCAACTCGAGATGAGGCCCGCTTCCCCTGCATTGACTCCAGAGCCATCCCCCGTTCCCCATCAAACACGACCTGAGGCTTGACTCCCTTTAGGCAACTCCAGAGGTTCCCCGAGAACAACGGGCCAAGTCTAGAGGAGTACCAAGTTCAGCAGAGCAACTCGAGGACTGCTCCGTGTACCCCAAATTGCCTCGAGATGAGAGCTGATTCCCTGGCTTAGACTCAAGACGTAGGCCACCTTTCCACAAGCCCCTCAAGAGGAGGCTTCTCTCAGCAATAGGTATGAGGGAGGGACCCTGAGATTGCTGCCTCAATGGGCATATACACCGAGAAGCCCTGACTCGAAAGGAGGCCGGGTTTCCTTGCAGTGGCTTGAATACAGTCTAGTCTTTCATCTCACAAGTGAAGGGATGTCTGCACCACCTGTGGAGTCCCTAGAGAAAGCCCTAGGTCCCCGACTCCTTTCGACGGAATGCCTCACATGCCTCTGACACCTCGAGAGGCACGCAGAGCTCACTGCTTCAAAATTTGACGGAGCCTGACTCCTCTTGAACATTGACAGGAATCCCAGTATCCCTGTGGGCTACTGGAAAGGGACCCTGGGTCTCCCGACTCACCTCGAGAAGCGTCCTTTTGCCCTGCCAAGCCTCGAAGAGACTCCTGAGGTGTCCCTCGTAACTCGACAGGAGTCCTGACTTCGTTGAACAAACACGAGGGTTGAAGGGCCATCCCCGCCGTAAGTCGAGAATGTACCCCAGGTCCCCGCCGCAACTCGAGAAAAACCATGAGACTTCCCCCTCCAAGCGAGATGAGGCCCGATTCCCCTGCACTGCATGCAGAGCAATTCCGTGAGCCCCCTGAAACATGTCAGGAGCCTCGACTTGCTTGATGGATGTCGAGACAGTCCGCAAAAACACTGTCACAAGTAGAGAGGGACCCTGAGGTCACACCAGCATCGCGAAGGAGCTCCATGGGCCCCAAATCAACTCGAGATGAGGCCCGCTTCCCCTGCATTGACTCCAGAGCCATCCCCCGTTCCCCATCAAACACGACCTGAGGCTTGACTCCCTTTAGGCAACTCCAGAGGTTCCCCGAGAACAACGGGCCAAGTCTAGAGGAGTACCAAGTTCAGCAGAGCAACTCGAGGACTGCTCCGTGTACCCCAAATTGCCTCGAGATGAGAGCTGATTCCCTGGCTTAGACTCAAGACGTAGGCCACCTTTCCACAAGCCCCTCAAGAGGAGGCTTCTCTCAGCAATAGGTATGAGGGAGGGACCCTGAGATTGCTGCCTCAATGGGCATATACACCGAGAAGCCCTGACTCGAAAGGAGGCCGGGTTTCCTTGCAGTGGCTTGAATACAGTCTAGTCTTTCATCTCACAAGGTGAAGGGATGTCTGCACCACCTGTGGAGTCCCTAGAGAAAGCCCTAGGCCCCCGACTCCTTTCGACGGAATGCCTCACATGCCTCTGACACCTCGAGAGGCACGCAGAGCTCACTGCTTCAAAATTTGACGGAGCCTGACTCCTCTTGAACATTGACAGGAATCCCAGTATCCCTGTGGCTACTGGAAAGGGACCCTGGGTCTCCCGACTCACCTCGAGAAGCGTCCTTTTGCCCTGCCAAGCCTCGAAGAGACTCCTGAGGTGTCCCTCGTAACTCGACAGGAGTCCTGACTTCGTTGAACAAACACGAGGGTTGAAGGGCCATCCCCGCCGTAAGTCGAGAATGTACCCCAGGTCCCCGCCGCAACTCGAGAAAAACCATGAGACTTCCCCCTCCAAGCGAGATGAGGCCCGATTCCCCTGCACTGCATGCAGAGCAATTCCGTGAGCCCCCTGAAACATGTCAGGAGCCTCGACTTGCTTGATGGATGTCGAGACAGTCCGCAAAAACACTGTCACAAGTAGAGAGGGACCCTGAGGTCACACCAGCATCGCGAAGGAGCTCCATGGGCCCCAAATCAACTCGAGATGAGGCCCGCTTCCCCTGCATTGACTCCAGAGCCATCCCCCGTTCCCCATCAAACACGACCTGAGGCTTGACTCCCTTTAGGCAACTCCAGAGGTTCCCCGAGAACAACGGGCCAAGTCTAGAGGAGTACCAAGTTCAGCAGAGCAACTCGAGGACTGCTCCGTGTACCCCAAATTGCCTCGAGATGAGAGCTGATTCCCTGGCTTAGACTCAAGACGTAGGCCACCTTTCCACAAGCCCCTCAAGAGGAGGCTTCTCTCAGCAATAGGTATGAGGGAGGGACCCTGAGATTGCTGCCTCAATGGGCATATACACGAGAAGCCCTGACTCGAAAGGAGGCCGGGTTTCCTTGCAGTGGCTTGAATACAGTCTAGTCTTTCATCTCACAAGGTGAAGGGATGTCTGCACCACCTGTGGAGTCCCTAGAGAAAGCCCTAGGTCCCCGACTCCTTTCGACGGAATGCCTCACATGCCTCTGACACCTCGAGAGGCACGCAGAGCTCACTGCTTCAAAATTTGACGGAGCCTGACTCCTCTTGAACATTGACAGGAATCCCAGTATCCCTGTGGCTACTGGAAAGGGACCCTGGGTCTCCCGACTCACCTCGAGAAGCGTCCCTTTTGCCCTGCCAAGCCTCGAAGAGACTCCTGAGGTGTCCCTCGTAACTCGACAGGAGTCCTGACTTCGTTGAACAACACGAGGGTTGAAGGGCCATCCCCGCCGTAAGTCGAGAATGTACCCCAGGTCCCCGCCGCAACTCGAGAAAAACCATGAGACTTCCCCCTCCAAGCGAGATGAGGCCCGATTCCCCTGCACTGCATGCAGAGCAATTCCGTGAGCCCCCTGAAACATGTCAGGAGCCTCGACTTGCTTGATGGATGTCGAGACAGTCCGCAAAAACACTGTCACAAGTAGAGAGGGACCCTGAGGTCACACCAGCATCGCGAAGGAGCTCCATGGGCCCCAAATCAACTCGAGATGAGGCCCGCTTCCCCTGCATTGACTCCAGAGCCATCCCCCGTTCCCCATCAAACACGACCTGAGGCTTGACTCCCTTTAGGCAACTCCAGAGGTTCCCCGAGAACAACGGGCCAAGTCTAGAGGAGTACCAAGTTCAGCAGAGCAACTCGAGGACTGCTCCGTGTACCCCAAATTGCCTCGAGATGAGAGCTGATTCCCTGGCTTAGACTCAAGACGTAGGCCACCTTTCCACAAGCCCCTCAAGAGGAGGCTTCTCTCAGCAATAGGTATGAGGGAGGGACCCTGAGATTGCTGCCTCAATGGGCATATACACCGAGAAGCCCTGACTCGAAAGGAGGCCGGGTTTCCTTGCAGTGGCTTGAATACAGTCTAGTCTTTCATCTCACAAGGTGAAGGGATGTCTGCACCACCTGTGGAGTCCCTAGAGAAAGCCCTAGGTCCCCGACTCCTTTCGACGGAATGCCTCACATGCCTCTGACACCTCGAGAGGCACGCAGAGCTCACTGCTTCAAAATTTGACGGAGCCTGACTCCTCTTGAACATTGACAGGAATCCCAGTATCCCTGTGGCTACTGGAAAGGGACCCTGGGTCTCCCGACTCACCTCGAGAAGCGTCCCTTTTGCCCTGCCAAGCCTCGAAGAGACTCCTGAGGTGTCCCTCGTAACTCGACAGGAGTCCTGACTTCGTTGAACAAACACGAGGGTTGAAGGGCCATCCCCGCCGTAAGTCGAGAATGTACCCCAGGTCCCCGCCGCAACTCGAGAAAAACCATGAGACTTCCCCCTCCAAGCGAGATGAGGCCCGATTCCCCTGCACTGCATGCAGAGCAATTCCGTGAGCCCCCTGAAACATGTCAGGAGCCTCGACTTGCTTGATGGATGTCGAGACAGTCCGCAAAAACACTGTCACAAGTAGAGAGAGGGACCCTGAGGTCACACCAGCATCGCGAAGGAGCTCCATGGGCCCCAAATCAACTCGAGATGAGGCCCGCTTCCCCTGCATTGACTCCAGAGCCATCCCCCGTTCCCCATCAAACACGACCTGAGGCTTGACTCCCTTTAGGCAACTCCAGAGGTTCCCCGAGAACAACGGGCCAAGTCTAGAGGAGTACCAAGTTCAGCAGAGCAACTCGAGGACTGCTCCGTGTACCCCAAATTGCCTCGAGATGAGAGCTGATTCCCTGGCTTAGACTCAAGACGTAGGCCACCTTTCCACAAGCCCCTCAAGAGGAGGCTTCTCTCAGCAATAGGTATGAGGGAGGGACCCTGAGATTGCTGCCTCAATGGGCATATACACCGAGAAGCCCTGACTCGAAAGGAGGCCGGGTTTCCTTGCAGTGGCTTGAATACAGTCTAGTCTTTCATCTCACAAGGTGAAGGGATGTCACCACCTGTGGAGTCCCTAGAGAAAGCCCTAGTCCCCGACTCCTTTCGACGGAATGCCTCACATGCCTCTGACACCTCGAGAGGCACGCAGAGCTCACTGCTTCAAAATTTGACGGAGCCTGACTCCTCTTGAACATTGACAGGAATCCCAGTATCCCTGTGGCTACTGGAAAGGGACCCTGGGGTCTCCCGACTCACCTCGAGAAGCGTCCCTTTTGCCCTGCCAAGCCTCGAAGAGACTCCTGAGGTGTCCCTCGTAACTCGACAGGAGTCCTGACTTCGTTGAAAAAACGAGGGTTGAAGGGCCATCCCCGCCGTAAGTCGAGAATGTACCCCAGGTCCCCGCCGCAACTCGAAAAACCATGAGACTTCCCCCTCCAAGCGAGATGAGGCCCGATTCCCCTGCACTGCATGCAGAGCAATTCCGTGAGCCCCCTGAAACATGTCAGGAGCCTCGACTTGCTTGATGGATGTCGAGACAGTCCGCAAAAACACTGTCACAAGTAGAGAGGGACCCTGAGGTCACACCAGCATCGCGAAGGAGCTCCATGGGCCCCAAATCAACTCGAGATGAGGCCCGCTTCCCCTGCATTGACTCCAGAGCCATCCCCCGTTCCCCATCAAACACGACCTGAGGCTTGACTCCCTTTAGGCAACTCCAGAGGTTCCCCGAGAACAACGGGCCAAGTCTAGAGGAGTACCAAGTTCAGCAGAGCAACTCGAGGACTGCTCCGTGTACCCCAAATTGCCTCGAGATGAGAGCTGATTCCCTGGCTTAGACTCAAGACGTAGGCCACCTTTCCACAGCCCCTCAAGAGGAGGCTTCTCTCAGCAATAGGTATGAGGGAGGGACCCTGAGATTGCTGCCTCAATGGGCATATACACCGAGAAGCCCTGACTCGAAAGGAGGCCGGGTTTCCTTGCAGTGGCTTGAATACAGTCTAGTCTTTCATCTCACAAGGTGAAGGGATGTCTGCACCACCTGTGGAGTCCCTAGAGAAAGCCCTAGGTCCCCGACTCCTTTCGACGGAATGCCTCACATGCCTCTGACACCTCGAGAGGCACGCAGAGCTCACTGCTTCAAAATTTGACGGAGCCTGACTCCTCTTGAACATTGACAGGAATCCCAGTATCCCTGTGGCTACTGGAAAGGGACCCTGGGTCTCCCGACTCACCTCGAGAAGCGTCCTTTTGCCCTGCCAAGCCTCGAAGAGACTCCTGAGGTGTCCCTCGTAACTCGACAGGAGTCCTGACTTCGTTGAACAACACGAGGGTTGAAGGGCCATCCCCGCCGTAAGTCGAGAATGTACCCCAGGTCCCCGCCGCAACTCGAGAAAAACCATGAGACTTCCCCCTCCAAGCGAGATGAGGCCCGATTCCCCTGCACTGCATGCAGAGCAATTCCGTGAGCCCCCTGAAACATGTCAGGAGCCTCGACTTGCTTGATGGATGTCGAGACAGTCCGCAAAAACACTGTCACAAGTAGAGAGGGACCCTGAGGTCACACCAGCATCGCGAAGGAGCTCCATGGGCCCCAAATCAACTCGAGATGAGGCCCGCTTCCCCTGCATTGACTCCAGAGCCATCCCCCGTTCCCCATCAAACACGACCTGAGGCTTGACTCCCTTTAGGCAACTCCAGAGGTTCCCCGAGAACAACGGGCCAAGTCTAGAGGAGTACCAAGTTCAGCAGAGCAACTCGAGGACTGCTCCGTGTACCCCAAATTGCCTCGAGATGAGAGCTGATTCCCTGGCTTAGACTCAAGACGTAGGCCACCTTTCCACAAGCCCCTCAAGAGGAGGCTTCTCTCAGCAATAGGTATGAGGGAGGGACCCTGAGATTGCTGCCTCAATGGGCATATACACCGAGAAGCCCTGACTCGAAAGGAGGCCGGTTTCCTTGCAGTGGCTTGAATACAGTCTAGTCTTTCATCTCACAAGGTGAAGGGATGTCTGCACCACCTGTGGAGTCCCTAGAGAAAGCCCTAGGTCCCCGACTCCTTTCGACGGAATGCCTCACATGCCTCTGACACCTCGAGAGGCACGCAGAGCTCACTGCTTCAAAATTTGACGGAGCCTGACTCCTCTTGAACATTGACAGGAATCCCAGTATCCCTGTGGCTACTGGAAAGGGACCCTGGGTCTCCCGACTCACCTCGAGAAGCGTTCCCTTTTGCCCTGCCAAGCCTCGAAGAGACTCCTGAGGTGTCCCTCGTAACTCGACAGGAGTCCTGACTTCGTTGAAAAACGAGGGTTGAAGGGCCATCCCCGCCGTAAGTCGAGAATGTACCCCAGGTCCCCGCCGCAACTCGAGAAAAACCATGAGACTTCCCCCTCCAAGCGAGATGAGGCCCGATTCCCCTGCACTGCATGCAGAGCAATTCCGTGAGCCCCCTGAAACATGTCAGGAGCCTCGACTTGCTTGATGGATGTCGAGACAGTCCGCAAAAACACTGTCACAAGTAGAGAGGGACCCTGAGGTCACACCAGCATCGCGAAGGAGCTCCATGGGCCCCAAATCAACTCGAGATGAGGCCCGCTTCCCCTGCATTGACTCCAGAGCCATCCCCCGTTCCCCATCAAACACGACCTGAGGCTTGACTCCCTTTAGGCAACTCCAGAGGTTCCCCGAGAACAACGGGCCAAGTCTAGAGGAGTACCAAGTTCAGCAGAGCAACTCGAGGACTGCTCCGTGTACCCCAAATTGCCTCGAGATGAGAGCTGATTCCCTGGCTTAGACTCAAGACGTAGGCCACCTTTCCACAAGCCCCTCAAGAGGAGGCTTCTCTCAGCAATAGGTATGAGGGAGGGACCCTGAGATTGCTGCCTCAATGGGCATATACACCGAGAAGCCCTGACTCGAAAGGAGGCCGGGTTTCCTTGCAGTGGCTTGAATACAGTCTAGTCTTTCATCTCACAAGGTGAAGGGATGTCTGCACCACCTGTGGAGTCCCTAGAGAAAGCCCTAGGTCCCCGACTCCTTTCGACGGAATGCCTCACATGCCTCTGACACCTCGAGAGGCACGCAGAGCTCACTGCTTCAAAATTTGACGGAGCCTGACTCCTCTTGAACATTGACAGGAATCCCAGTATCCCTGTGGCTACTGGAAAGGGACCCTGGGTCTCCCGACTCACCTCGAGAAGCGTTCCTTTTGCCCTGCCAAGCCTCGAAGAGACTCCTGAGGTGTCCCTCGTAACTCGACAGGAGTCCTGACTTCGTTGAACAAACACGAGGGTTGAAGGGCCATCCCCGCCGTAAGTCGAGAATGTACCCCAGGTCCCCGCCGCAACTCGAGAAAAACCATGAGACTTCCCCCTCCAAGCGAGATGAGGCCCGATTCCCCTGCACTGCATGCAGAGCAATTCCGTGAGCCCCCTGAAACATGTCAGGAGCCTCGACTTGCTTGATGGATGTCGAGACAGTCCGCAAAAACACTGTCACAAGTAGAGAGGGACCCTGAGGTCACACCAGCATCGCGAAGGAGCTCCATGGGCCCCAAATCAACTCGAGATGAGGCCCGCTTCCCCTGCATTGACTCCAGAGCCATCCCCCGTTCCCCATCAAACACGACCTGAGGCTTGACTCCCTTTTAGGCAACTCCAGAGGTTCCCCGAGAACAACGGGCCAAGTCTAGAGGAGTACCAAGTTCAGCAGAGCAACTCGAGGACTGCTCCGTGTACCCCAAATTGCCTCGAGATGAGAGCTGATTCCCTGGCTTAGACTCAAGACGTAGGCCACCTTTCCACAAGCCCCTCAAGAGGAGGCTTCTCTCAGCAATAGGTATGAGGGAGGGACCCTGAGATTGCTGCCTCAATGGGCATATACACCGAGAAGCCCTGACTCGAAAGGAGGCCGGCTTTCCTTGCAGTGGCTTGAATACAGTCTAGTCTTTCATCTCACAAGGTGAAGGGATGTCTGCACCACCTGTGGAGTCCCTAGAGAGAAAGCCCTAGGTCCCCGACTCCTTTCGACGGAATGCCTCACATGCCTCTGACACCTCGAGAGGCACGCAGAGCTCACTGCTTCAAAATTTGACGGAGCCTGACTCCTCTTGAACATTGACAGGAATCCCAGTATCCCTGTGGCTACTGGAAAGGGACCCTGGGTCTCCCGACTCACCTCGAGAAGCGTCCCTTTTGCCCTGCCAAGCCTCGAAGAGACTCCTGAGGTGTCCCTCGTAACTCGACAGGAGTCCTGACTTCGTTGAACCAACACGAGGGTTGAAGGGCCATCCCCGCCGTAAGTCGAGAATGTACCCCAGGTCCCCCGCCGCAACTCGAGAAAAACCATGAGACTTCCCCCTCCAAGCGAGATGAGGCCCGATTCCCCTGCACTGCATGCAGAGCAATTCCGTGAGCCCCCTGAAACATGTCAGGAGCCTCGACTTGCTTGATGGATGTCGAGACAGTCCGCAAAAACACTGTCACAAGTAGAGAGGGACCCTGAGGTCACACCAGCATCGCGAAGGAGCTCCATGGGCCCCAAATCAACTCGAGATGAGGCCCGCTTCCCCTGCATTGACTCCAGAGCCATCCCCCGTTCCCCATCAAACACGACCTGAGGCTTGACTCCCTTTAGGCAACTCCAGAGGTCCCCGAGAACAACGGGCCAAGTCTAGAGGAGTACCAAGTTCAGCAGAGCAACTCGAGGACTGCTCCGTGTACCCCAAATTGCCTCGAGATGAGAGCTGATTCCCTGGCTTAGACTCAAGACGTAGGCCACCTTTCCACAAGCCCCTCAAGAGGAGGCTTCTCTCAGCAATAGGTATGAGGGAGGGACCCTGAGATTGCTGCCTCAATGGGCATATACACCGAGAAGCCCTGACTCGAAAGGAGGCCGGGTTTCCTTGCAGTGGCTTGAATACAGTCTAGTCTTTCATCTCACAAGGTGAAGGGATGTCTGCACCACCTGTGGAGTCCCTAGAGAAAGCCCTAGGTCCCCGACTCCTTTCGACGGAATGCCTCACATGCCTCTGACACCTCGAGAGGCACGCAGAGCTCACTGCTTCAAAATTTGACGGAGCCTGACTCCTCTTGAACATTGACAGGAATCCCAGTATCCCTGTGGCTACTGGAAAGGGACCCTGGGTCTCCCGACTCACCTCGAGAAGCGTCCCTTTTGCCCTGCCAAGCCTCGAAGAGACTCCTGAGGTGTCCCTCGTAACTCGACAGGAGTCCTGACTTCGTTGAACAAACACGAGGGTTGAAGGGCCATCCCCGCCGTAAGTCGAGAATGTACCCCAGGTCCCCGCCGCAACTCGAGAAAAACCATGAGACTTCCCCCTCCAAGCGAGATGAGGCCCGATTCCCCTGCACTGCATGCAGAGCAATTCCGTGAGCCCCCTGAAACATGTCAGGAGCCTCGACTTGCTTGATGGATGTCGAGACAGTCCGCAAAAACACTGTCACAAGTAGAGAGGGACCCTGAGGTCACACCAGCATCGCGAAGGAGCTCCATGGGCCCCAAATCAACTCGAGATGAGGCCCGCTTCCCCTGCATTGACTCCAGAGCCATCCCCCGTTCCCCATCAAACACGACCTGAGGCTTGACTCCCTTTAGGCAAACTCCAGAGGTTCCCCGAGAACAACGGGCCAAGTCTAGAGGAGTACCAAGTTCAGCAGAGCAACTCGAGGACTGCTCCGTGTACCCCAAATTGCCTCGAGATGAGAGCTGATTCCCTGGCTTAGACTCAAGACGTAGGCCACCTTTCCACAAGCCCCTCAAGAGGAGGCTTCTCTCAGCAATAGGTATGAGGGAGGGACCCTGAGATTCTGCCTCAATGGGCATATACACCGAGAAGCCCTGACTCGAAAGGAGGCCGGGTTTCCTTGCAGTGGCTTGAATACAGTCTAGTCTTTCATCTCACAAGGTGAAGGGATGTCTGCACCACCTGTGGAGTCCCTAGAGAAAGCCCTAGGTCCCCGACTCCTTTCGACGGAATGCCTCACATGCCTCTGACACCTCGAGAGGCACGCAGAGCTCACTGCTTCAAAATTTGACGGAGCCTGACTCCTCTTGAACATTGACAGGAATCCCAGTATCCCTGTGGCTACTGGAAAGGGACCCTGGGTCTCCCGACTCACCTCGAGAAGCGTCCCTTTTGCCCTGCCAAGCCTCGAAGAGACTCCTGAGGTGTCCCTCGTAACTCGACAGGAGTCCTGACTTCGTTGAACAAACACGAGGGTTGAAGGGCCATCCCCGCCGTAAGTCGAGAATGTACCCCAGGTCCCCGCCGCAACTCGAGAAAAACCATGAGACTTCCCCCTCCAAGCGAGATGAGGCCCGATTCCCCTGCACTGCATGCAGAGCAATTCCGTGAGCCCCCTGAAACATGTCAGGAGCCTCGACTTGCTTGATGGATGTCGAGACAGTCCGCAAAAACACTGTCACAAGTAGAGAGGGACCCTGAGGTCACACCAGCATCGCGAAGGAGCTCCATGGGCCCCAAATCAACTCGAGATGAGGCCCGCTTCCCCTGCATTGACTCCAGAGCCATCCCCCGTTCCCCATCAAACACGACCTGAGGCTTGACTCCCTTTAGGCAACTCCAGAGGTTCCCCGAGAACAACGGGCCAAGTCTAGAGGAGTACCAAGTTCAGCAGAGCAACTCGAGGACTGCTCCGTGTACCCCAAATTGCCTCGAGATGAGAGCTGATTCCCTGGCTTAGACTCAAGACGTAGGCCACCTTTCCACAAGCCCCTCAAGAGGAGGCTTCTCTCAGCAATAGGTATGAGGGAGGGACCCTGAGATTGCTGCCTCAATGGGCATATACACCGAGAAGCCCTGACTCGAAAGGAGGCCGGGTTTCCTTGCAGTGGCTTGAATACAGTCTAGTCTTTCATCTCACAAGGTGAAGGGATGTCTGCACCACCTGTGGAGTCCCTAGAGAAAGCCCTAGGTCCCCGACTCCTTTCGACGGAATGCCTCACATGCCTCTGACACCTCGAGAGGCACGCAGAGCTCACTGCTTCAAAATTTGACGGAGCCTGACTCCTCTTGAACATTGACAGGAATCCCAGTATCCCTGTGGCTACTGGAAAGGGACCCTGGGTCTCCCGACTCACCTCGAGAAGCGTTCCTTTTGCCCTGCCAAGCCTCGAAGAGACTCCTGAGGTGTCCCTCGTAACTCGACAGGAGTCCTGACTTCGTTGAACAAACACGAGGGTTGAAGGGCCATCCCCGCCGTAAGTCGAGAATGTACCCCAGGTCCCCGCCGCAACTCGAGAAAAACCATGAGACTTCCCCCTCCAAGCGAGATGAGGCCCGATTCCCCTGCATGCATGCAGAGCAATTCCGTGAGCCCCCTGAAACATGTCAGGAGCCTCGACTTGCTTGATGGATGTCGAGACAGTCCGCAAAAACACTGTCACAAGTAGAGAGGGACCCTGAGGTCACACCAGCATCGCGAAGGAGCTCCATGGGCCCCAAATCAACTCGAGATGAGGCCCGCTTCCCCTGCATTGACTCCAGAGCCATCCCCCGTTCCCCATCAAACACGACCTGAGGCTTGACTCCCTTTAGGCAACTCCAGAGGTTCCCCGAGAACAACGGGCCAAGTCTAGAGGAGTACCAAGTTCAGCAGCAACTCGAGGACTGCTCCGTGTACCCCAAATTGCCTCGAGATGAGAGCTGATTCCCTGGCTTAGACTCAAGACGTAGGCCACCTTTCCACAAGCCCCTCAAGAGGAGGCTTCTCTCAGCAATAGGTATGAGGGAGGGACCCTGAGATTGCTGCCTCAATGGGCATATACACCGAGAAGCCCTGACTCGAAAGGAGGCCGGGTTTCCTTGCAGTGGCTTGAATACAGTCTAGTCTTTCATCTCACAAGGTGAAGGGATGTCTGCACCACCTGTGGAGTCCCTAGAGAAAGCCCTAGGTCCCCGACTCCTTTCGACGGAATGCCTCACATGCCTCTGACACCTCGAGAGGCACGCAGAGCTCACTGCTTCAAAATTTGACGGAGCCTGACTCCTCTTGAACATTGACAGGAATCCCAGTATCCCTGTGGCTACTGGAAAGGGACCCTGGGTCTCCCGACTCACCTCGAGAAGCGTCCCTTTTGCCCTGCCAAGCCTCGAAGAGACTCCTGAGGTGTCCCTCGTAACTCGACAGGAGTCCTGACTTCGTTGAACAAACACGAGGGTTGAAGGGCCATCCCCGCCGTAAGTCGAGAATGTACCCCAGGTCCCCGCCGCAACTCGAGAAAAAACCATGAGACTTCCCCCTCCAAGCGAGATGAGGCCCGATTCCCCTGCACTGCATGCAGAGCAATTCCGTGAGCCCCCTGAAACATGTCAGGAGCCTCGACTTGCTTGATGGATGTCGAGACAGTCCGCAAAAACACTGTCACAAGTAGAGAGGGACCCTGAGGTCACACCAGCATCGCGAAGGAGCTCCATGGGCCCCAAATCAACTCGAGATGAGGCCCGCTTCCCCTGCATTGACTCCAGAGCCATCCCCCGTTCCCCATCAAACACGACCTGAGGCTTGACTCCCTTTAGGCAACTCCAGAGGTTCCCCGAGAACAACGGGCCAAGTCTAGAGGAGTACCAAGTTCAGCAGAGCAACTCGAGGACTGCTCCGTGTACCCCAAATTGCCTCGAGATGAGAGCTGATTCCCTGGCTTAGACTCAAGACGTAGGCCACCTTTCCACAAGCCCCTCAAGAGGAGGCTTCTCTCAGCAATAGGTATGAGGGAGGGACCCTGAGATTGCTGCCTCAATGGGCATATACACCGAGAAGCCCTGACTCGAAAGGAGGCCGGGTTTCCTTGCAGTGGCTTGAATACAGTCTAGTCTTTCATCTCACAAGCTGAAGGGATGTCTGCACCACCTGTGGAGTCCCTAGAGAAAGCCCTAGGTCCCCGACTCCTTTCGACGGAATGCCTCACATGCCTCTGACACCTCGAGAGGCACGCAGAGCTCACTGCTTCAAAATTTGACGGAGCCTGACTCCTCTTGAACATTGACAGGAATCCCAGTATCCCTGTGGCTACTGGAAAGGGACCCTGGGTCTCCCGACTCACCTCGAGAAGCGTTCCTTTTGCCCTGCCAAGCCTCGAAGAGACTCCTGAGGTGTCCCTCGTAACTCGACAGGAGTCCTGACTTCGTTGAACAAACACGAGGGTTGAAGGGCCATCCCCGCCGTAAGTCGAGAATGTACCCCAGGTCCCCGCCGCAACTCGAGAAAAACCATGAGACTTCCCCCTCCAAGCGAGATGAGGCCCGATTCCCCTGCACTGCATGCAGAGCAATTCCGTGAGCCCCCTGAAACATGTCAGGAGCCTCGACTTGCTTGATGGATGTCGAGACAGTCCGCAAAAACACTGTCACAAGTAGAGAGGGACCCTGAGGTCACACCAGCATCGCGAAGGAGCTCCATGGGCCCCAAATCAACTCGAGATGAGGCCCGCTTCCCCTGCATTGACTCCAGAGCCATCCCCCGTTCCCCATCAAACACGACCTGAGGCTTGACTCCCTTTAGGCAACTCCAGAGGTTCCCCGAGAACAACGGGCCAAGTCTAGAGGAGTACCAAGTTCAGCAGAGCAACTCGAGGACTGCTCCGTGTACCCCAAATTGCCTCGAGATGAGAGCTGATTCCCTGGCTTAGACTCAAGACGTAGGCCACCTTTCCACAAGCCCCTCAAGAGGAGGCTTCTCTCAGCAATAGGTATGAGGGAGGGACCCTGAGATTGCTGCCTCAATGGGCATATACACCGAGAAGCCCTGACTCGAAAGGAGGCCGGGTTTCCTTGCAGTGGCTTGAATACAGTCTAGTCTTTCATCTCACAAGGTGAAGGGATGTCTGCACCACCTGTGGAGTCCCTAGAGAAAGCCCTAGGTCCCCGACTCCTTTCGACGGAATGCCTCACATGCCTCTGACACCTCGAGAGGCACGCAGAGCTCACTGCTTCAAAATTTGACGGAGCCTGACTCCTCTTGAACATTGACAGGAATCCCAGTATCCCTGTGGCTACTGGAAAGGGACCCTGGGTCTCCCGACTCACCTCGAGAAGCGTCCCTTTTGCCCTGCCAAGCCTCGAAGAGACTCCTGAGGTGTCCCTCGTAACTCGACAGGAGTCCTGACTTCGTTGAACAAACACGAGGGTTGAAGGGCCATCCCCGCCGTAAGTCGAGAATGTACCCCAGGTCCCCGCCGCAACTCGAGAAAAACCATGAGACTTCCCCCTCCAAGCGAGATGAGGCCCGATTCCCCTGCACTGCATGCAGAGCAATTCCGTGAGCCCCCTGAAACATGTCAGGAGCCTCGACTTGCTTGATGGATGTCGAGACAGTCCGCAAAAACACTGTCACAAGTAGAGAGGGACCCTGAGGTCACACCAGCATCGCGAAGGAGCTCCATGGGCCCCAAATCAACTCGAGATGAGGCCCGCTTCCCCTGCATTGACTCCAGAGCCATCCCCCGTTCCCCATCAAACACGACCTGAGGCTTGACTCCCTTTAGGCAACTCCAGAGGTTCCCCGAGAACAACGGGCCAAGTCTAGAGGAGTACCAAGTTCAGCAGAGCAACTCGAGGACTGCTCCGTGTACCCCAAATTGCCTCGAGATGAGAGCTGATTCCCTGGCTTAGACTCAAGACGTAGGCCACCTTTCCACAAGCCCCTCAAGAGGAGGCTTCTCTCAGCAATAGGTATGAGGGAGGGACCCTGAGATTGCTGCCTCAATGGGCATATACACCGAGAAGCCCTGACTCGAAAGGAGGCCGGGTTTCCTTGCAGTGGCTTGAATACAGTCTAGTCTTTCATCTCACAAGGTGAAGGGATGTCTGCACCACCTGTGGAGTCCCTAGAGAAAGCCCTAGGTCCCCGACTCCTTTCGACGGAATGCCTCACATGCCTCTGACACCTCGAGAGGCACGCAGAGCTCACTGCTTCAAAATTTGACGGAGCCTGACTCCTCTTGAACATTGACAGGAATCCCAGTATCCCTGTGGCTACTGGAAAGGGACCCTGGGTCTCCCGACTCACCTCGAGAAGCGTCCCTTTTGCCCTGCCAAGCCTCGAAGAGACTCCTGAGGTGTCCCTCGTAACTCGACAGGAGTCCTGACTTCGTTGAACAAACACGAGGGTTGAAGGGCCATCCCCGCCGTAAGTCGAGAATGTACCCCAGGTCCCCGCCGCAACTCGAGAAAAACCATGAGACTTCCCCCTCCAAGCGAGATGAGGCCCGATTCCCCTGCACTGCATGCAGAGCAATTCCGTGAGCCCCCTGAAACATGTCAGGAGCCTCGACTTGCTTGATGGATGTCGAGACAGTCCGCAAAAACACTGTCACAAGTAGAGAGGGACCCTGAGGTCACACCAGCATCGCGAAGGAGCTCCATGGGCCCCAAATCAACTCGAGATGAGGCCCGCTTCCCCTGCATTGACTCCAGAGCCATCCCCCGTTCCCCATCAAACACGACCTGAGGCTTGACTCCCTTTAGGCAACTCCAGAGGTTCCCCGAGAACAACGGGCCAAGTCTAGAGGAGTACCAAGTTCAGCAGAGCAACTCGAGGACTGCTCCGTGTACCCCAAATTGCCTCGAGATGAGAGCTGATTCCCTGGCTTAGACTCAAGACGTAGGCCACCTTTCCACAAGCCCCTCAAGAGGAGGCTTCTCTCAGCAATAGGTATGAGGGAGGGACCCTGAGATTGCTGCCTCAATGGGCATATACACCGAGAAGCCCTGACTCGAAAGGAGGCCGGCTTTCCTTGCAGTGGCTTGAATACAGTCTAGTCTTTCATCTCACAAGCTGAAGGGATGTCTGCACCACCTGTGGAGTCCCTAGAGAAAGCCCTAGGTCCCCGACTCCTTTCGACGGAATGCCTCACATGCCTCTGAC
This sequence comes from Odocoileus hemionus, assembly GCA_020976825.1. Taxonomy (NCBI): domain Eukaryota; kingdom Metazoa; phylum Chordata; class Mammalia; order Artiodactyla; family Cervidae; genus Odocoileus; species Odocoileus hemionus. Next base: position 116,533 of record JAJLRB010001101.1, read on the forward strand.
ACCTCGAGAGGCACGCAGAGCTCACTGCTTCAAAATTTGACGGAGCCTGACTCCTCTTGAACATTGACAGGAATCCCAGTATCCCTGTGGCTACTGGAAAGGGACCCTGGGTCTCCCGACTCACCTCGAGAAGCGTTCCTTTTGCCCTGCCAAGCCTCGAAGAGACTCCTGAGGTGTCCCTCGTAACTCGACAGGAGTCCTGACTTCGTTGAACAAACACGAGGGTTGAAGGGCCATCCCCGCCGTAAGTCGAGAATGTACCCCAGGTCCCCGCCGCAACTCGAGAAAAACCATGAGACTTCCCCCTCCAAGCGAGATGAGGCCCGATTCCCCTGCACTGCATGCAGAGCAATTCCGTGAGCCCCCTGAAACATGTCAGGAGCCTCGACTTGCTTGATGGATGTCGAGACAGTCCGCAAAAACACTGTCACAAGTAGAGAGGGACCCTGAGGTCACACCAGCATCGCGAAGGAGCTCCATGGGCCCCAAATCAACTCGAGATGAGGCCCGCTTCCCCTGCATTGACTCCAGAGCCATCCCCCGTTCCCCATCAAACACGACCTGAGGCTTGACTCCCTTTAGGCAACTCCAGAGGTTCCCCGAGAACAACGGGCCAAGTCTAGAGGAGTACCAAGTTCAGCAGAGCAACTCGAGGACTGCTCCGTGTACCCCAAATTGCCTCGAGATGAGAGCTGATTCCCTGGCTTAGACTCAAGACGTAGGCCACCTTTCCACAAGCCCCTCAAGAGGAGGCTTCTCTCAGCAATAGGTGAGGGAGGGACCCTGAGATTGCTGCCTCAATGGGCATATACACCGAGAAGCCCTGACTCGAAAGGAGGCCGGCTTTCCTTGCAGTGGCTTGAATACAGTCTAGTCTTTCATCTCACAAGGTGAAGGGATGTCTGCACCACCTGTGGAGTCCCTAGAGAAAGCCCTAGGTCCCCGACTCCTTTCGACGGAATGCCTCACATGCCTCTGACACCTCGAGAGGCACGCAGAGCTCACTGCTTCAAAATTTGACGGAGCCTGACTCCTCTTGAACATTGACAGGAATCCCAGTATCCCTGTGGCTACTGGAAAGGGACCCTGGGGTCTCCCGACTCACCTCGAGAAGCGTTCCTTTTGCCCTGCCAAGCCTCGAAGAGACTCCTGAGGTGTCCCTCGTAACTCGACAGGAGTCCTGACTTCGTTGAACAAACACGAGGGTTGAAGGGCCATCCCCGCCGTAAGTCGAGAATGTACCCCAGGTCCCCGCCGCAACTCGAGAAAAACCATGAGACTTCCCCCTCCAAGCGAGATGAGGCCCGATTCCCCTGCACTGCATGCAGAGCAATTCCGTGAGCCCCCTGAAACATGTCAGGAGCCTCGACTTGCTTGATGGATGTCGAGACAGTCCGCAAAAACACTGTCACAAGTAGAGAGGGACCCTGAGGTCACACCAGCATCGCGAAGGAGCTCCATGGGCCCCAAATCAACTCGAGATGAGGCCCGCTTCCCCTGCATTGACTCCAGAGCCATCCCCCGTTCCCCATCAAACACGACCTGAGGCTTGACTCCCTTTAGGCAACTCCAGAGGTTCCCCGAGAACAACGGGCCAAGTCTAGAGGAGTACCAAGTTCAGCAGAGCAACTCGAGGACTGCTCCGTGTGTACCCCAAATTGCCTCGAGATGAGAGCTGATTCCCTGGCTTAGACTCAAGACGTAGGCCACCTTTCCACAAGCCCCTCAAGAGGAGGCTTCTCTCAGCAATAGGTATGAGGGAGGGACCCTGAGATTGCTGCCTCAATGGGCATATACACCGAGAAGCCCTGACTCGAAAGGAGGCCGGCTTTCCTTGCAGTGGCTTGAATACAGTCTAGTCTTTCATCTCACAAGGTGAAGGGATGTCTGCACCACCTGTGGAGTCCCTAGAGAAAGCCCTAGGTCCCCGACTCCTTTCGACGGAATGCCTCACATGCCTCTGACACCTCGAGAGGCACGCAGAGCTCACTGCTTCAAAATTTGACGGAGCCTGACTCCTCTTGAACATTGACAGGAATCCCAGTATCCCTGTGGCTACTGGAAAGGGACCCTGGGTCTCCCGACTCACCTCGAGAAGCGTCCTTTTGCCCTGCCAAGCCTCGAAGAGACTCCTGAGGTGTCCCTCGTAACTCGACAGGAGTCCTGACTTCGTTGAACAAACACGAGGGTTGAAGGGCCATCCCCGCCGTAAGTCGAGAATGTACCCCAGGTCCCCGCCGCAACTCGAGAAAAACCATGAGACTTCCCCCTCCAAGCGAGATGAGGCCCGATTCCCCTGCACTGCATGCAGAGCAATTCCGTGAGCCCCCTGAAACATGTCAGGAGCCTCGACTTGCTTGATGGATGTCGAGACAGTCCGCAAAAACACTGTCACAAGTAGAGAGGGACCCTGAGGTCACACCAGCATCGCGAAGGAGCTCCATGGGCCCCAAATCAACTCGAGATGAGGCCCGCTTCCCCTGCATTGACTCCAGAGCCATCCCCCGTTCCCCATCAAACACGACCTGAGGCTTGACTCCCTTTAGGCAACTCCAGAGGTTCCCCGAGAACAACGGGCCAAGTCTAGAGGAGTACCAAGTTCAGCAGAGCAACTCGAGGACTGCTCCGTGTACCCCAAATTGCCTCGAGATGAGAGCTGATTCCCTGGCTTAGACTCAAGACGTAGGCCACCTTTCCACAAGCCCCTCAAGAGGAGGCTTCTCCCACTCATCAATAGTTATGCGGGAGGTGACCCTGAGATTGCTGCCTCTAATGGGCATATACACCGAGAAGTGCCCTGACATCGAAATGAGGCCGGAGTTTTTCCTTGCAGTGGCCTTGAATACAGTCCAGTCTTGTCATGCTCACGCACAAGGCGAAGGGATGTCCTGCACCACTCTGTGCGCTCCACTAAGTAAGCGCCTATTTCCTCCCCTCCCATTTGGTTCTTTCCCATTTTTTCTTTCTTCCTTTTCCTTCACGGCTACTCGCTCTCCCTCCTTCTTCATCGCGTCATAATTTCTCCCTTCGCGTATTCTTCTTTTCCTCGCGGCTATTCTCCTTCGTTCTCCCTATATCCTTCCCCTCTCCCTCCCCCTCTCCTTTCCGGCCCCGACGTGGCCTATCGACGAGAATGGCCTCGACATGCCCTGTGCGACACCTCTGAGAACACGCAGAGCTCACTGCTTCAAAAGTGGACGGAGCTCGCCTGACTCCTCTTGAAACATTGACCAGGAATCCCAGTAATTCCCTGTCGCTACTGGGACAGGGACCCTGGGTCTTCCGACTCACACCTCGAGAAGCGTCCCTTTGCCCTGCCAAGAGGCCGAGGTGCTAGAGCCAGGAAGGAGTTGCCAGGCCAAGGTCTGGCCTGGCCATAGGCGAGGTGAGTGGCTGGGAGGCGAAGAGACTTCTGAGGTGTCCCCTCATGGTTAACTCGTACAGGACGTACCTCGGCACTTTTACGTTGAACAAACACGAGGGTTTGTCAGAGCATCCCCTCGCGTAATGTCGAGACACGTCACCCCAGATCCCCCCGCAGACTCGAGAGAAAACAACACTAGCATACTTCCCCTCGTAGCTCAAAACGTAGATGCGGCATGCACCGATTCCCCTGCACTGCATGCAGACCAACTATCTTCCGTGAGCACCCTGAAACCTGCGTCAGTGAGCCGGTCGCTTGTCTAGCAATGGGCTGTCGAGACACACGTCCGCAAAAGACCTCTCACACGACAGATGAGAGAGGATCCCTAGGGTCACACCCACCATTGCGCGAAGAGAGCTCCATGGGTCCCCAAATCAACTCGACGATGAGGCCACCTTTTCCCCTGCTTTGACTCCAAGCCATCCCCCCCCGTTCCCCATCAAACACGACCTGAGAGCTTGACTCCCTTTAGGCAACTCCAGAGGTTCCCCGAGAACAACGGGCCAAGTCTAGAGGAGTACCAAGTTCAGCAGAGCAACTCGAGGACTGCTCCGTGTACCCCAAATTGCCTCGAGATGAGAGCTGATTCCCTGGCTTAGACTCAAGACGTAGGCCACCTTTCCACAAGCCCCTCAAGAGGAGGCTTCTCTCAGCAATAGGTATGAGGGAGGGACCCTGAGATTGCTGCCTCAATGGGCATATACACCGAGAAGCCCTGACTCGAAAGGAGGCCGGGCTTCCTTGCAGTGGCTTGAATACAGTCTAGTCTTTCATCTCACAAGGTGAAGGGATGTCTGCACCACCTGTGGAGTCCCTAGAGAAAGCCCTAGGTCCCCGACTCCTTTCGACGGAATGCCTCACATGCCTCTGACACCTCGAGAGGCACGCAGAGCTCACTGCTTCAAAATTTGACGGAGCCTGACTCCTCTTGAACATTGACAGGAATCCCAGTATCCCTGTGGCTACTGGAAAGGGACCCTGGGTCTCCCGACTCACCTCGAGAAGCGTCCCTTTTGCCCTGCCAAGCCTCGAAGAGACTCCTGAGGTGTCCCTCGTAACTCGACAGGAGTCCTGACTTCGTTGAACAAACACGAGGGTTGAAGGGCCATCCCCGCCGTAAGTCGAGAATGTACCCCAGGTCCCCGCCGCAACTCGAGAAAAACCATGAGACTTCCCCCTCCAAGCGAGATGAGGCCCGATTCCCCTGCACTGCATGCAGAGCAATTCCGTGAGCCCCCTGAAACATGTCAGGAGCCTCGACTTGCTTGATGGATGTCGAGACAGTCCGCAAAAACACTGTCACAAGTAGAGAGGGACCCTGAGGTCACACCAGCATCGCGAAGGAGCTCCATGGGCCCCAAATCAACTCGAGATGAGGCCCGCTTCCCCTGCATTGACTCCAGAGCCATCCCCCGTTCCCCATCAAACACGACCTGAGGCTTGACTCCCTTTAGGCAACTCCAGAGGTTCCCCGAGAACAACGGGCCAAGTCTAGAGGAGTACCAAGTTCAGCAGAGCAACTCGAGGACTGCTCCGTGTACCCCAAATTGCCTCGAGATGAGAGCTGATTCCCTGGCTTAGACTCAAGACGTAGGCCACCTTTCCACAAGCCCCTCAAGAGGAGGCTTCTCTCAGCAATAGGTATGAGGGAGGGACCCTGAGATTGCTGCCTCAATGGGCATATACACCGAGAAGCCCTGACTCGAAAGGAGGCCGGGTTTCCTTGCAGTGGCTTGAATACAGTCTAGTCTTTCATCTCACAAGGTGAAGGGATGTCTGCACCACCTGTGGAGTCCCTAGAGAAAGCCCTAGGTCCCCGACTCCTTTCGACGGAATGCCTCACATGCCTCTGACACCTCGAGAGGCACGCAGAGCTCACTGCTTCAAAATTTGACGGAGCCTGACTCCTCTTGAACATTGACAGGAATCCCAGTATCCCTGTGGCTACTGGAAAGGGACCCTGGGTCTCCCGACTCACCTCGAGAAGCGTCCCTTTTGCCCTGCCAAGCCTCGAAGAGACTCCTGAGGTGTCCCTCGTAACTCGACAGGAGTCCTGACTTCGTTGAACAAACACGAGGGTTGAAGGGCCATCCCCGCCGTAAGTCGAGAATGTACCCCAGGTCCCCGCCGCAACTCGAGAAAAACCATGAGACTTCCCCCTCCAAGCGAGATGAGGCCCGATTCCCCTGCACTGCATGCAGAGCAATTCCGTGAGCCCCCTGAAACATGTCAGGAGCCTCGACTTGCTTGATGGATGTCGAGACAGTCCGCAAAAACACTGTCACAAGTAGAGAGGGACCCTGAGGTCACACCAGCATCGCGAAGGAGCTCCATGGGCCCCAAATCAACTCGAGATGAGGCCCGCTTCCCCTGCATTGACTCCAGAGCCATCCCCCGTTCCCCATCAAACACGACCTGAGGCTTGACTCCCTTTAGGCAACTCCAGAGGTTCCCGAGAACAACGGGCCAAGTCTAGAGGAGTACCAAGTTCAGCAGAGCAACTCGAGGACTGCTCCGTGTACCCCAAATTGCCTCGAGATGAGAGCTGATTCCCTGGCTTAGACTCAAGACGTAGGCCACCTTTCCACAAGCCCCTCAAGAGGAGGCTTCTCTCAGCAATAGGTATGAGGAGGGACCCTGAGATTGCTGCCTCAATGGGCATATACACCGAGAAGCCCTGACTCGAAAGGAGGCCGGGTTTCCTTGCAGTGGCTTGAATACAGTCTAGTCTTTCATCTCACAAGGTGAAGGGATGTCTGCACCACCTGTGGAGTCCCTAGAGAAAGCCCTAGGTCCCCGACTCCTTTCGACGGAATGCCTCACATGCCTCTGACACCTCGAGAGGCACGCAGAGCTCACTGCTTCAAAATTTGACGGAGCCTGACTCCTCTTGAACATTGACAGGAATCCCAGTATCCCTGTGGCTACTGGAAAGGGACCCTGGGTCTCCCGACTCACCTCGAGAAGCGTCCCTTTTGCCCTGCCAAGCCTCGAAGAGACTCCTGAGGTGTCCCTCGTAACTCGACAGGAGTCCTGACTTCGTTGAACAAACACGAGGGTTGAAGGGCCATCCCCGCCGTAAGTCGAGAATGTACCCCAGGTCCCCGCCGCAACTCGAGAAAAACCATGAGACTTCCCCCTCCAAGCGAGATGAGGCCCGATTCCCCTGCACTGCATGCAGAGCAATTCCGTGAGCCCCCTGAAACATGTCAGGAGCCTCGACTTGCTTGATGGATGTCGAGACAGTCCGCAAAAAAACACTGTCACAAGTAGAGAGGGACCCTGAGGTCACACCAGCATCGCGAAGGAGCTCCATGGGCCCCAAATCAACTCGAGATGAGGCCCGCTTCCCCTGCATTGACTCCAGAGCCATCCCCCGTTCCCCATCAAACACGACCTGAGGCTTGACTCCCTTTAGGCAACTCCAGAGGTTCCCCGAGAACAACGGGCCAAGTCTAGAGGAGTACCAAGTTCAGCAGAGCAACTCGAGGACTGCTCCGTGTACCCCAAATTGCCTCGAGATGAGAGCTGATTCCCTGGCTTAGACTCAAGACGTAGGCCACCTTTCCACAAGCCCCTCAAGAGGAGGCTTCTCTCAGCAATAGGTATGAGGGAGGGACCCTGAGATTGCTGCCTCAATGGGCATATACACCGAGAAGCCCTGACTCGAAAGGAGGCCGGGTTTCCTTGCAGTGGCTTGAATACAGTCTAGTCTTTCATCTCACAAGGTGAAGGGATGTCTGCACCACCTGTGGAGTCCCTAGAGAAAGCCCTAGGTCCCCGACTCCTTTCGACGGAATGCCTCACATGCCTCTGACACCTCGAGAGGCACGCAGAGCTCACTGCTTCAAAATTTGACGGAGCCTGACTCCTCTTGAACATTGACAGGAATCCCAGTATCCCTGTGGCTACTGGAAAGGGACCCTGGGTCTCCCGACTCACCTCGAGAAGCGTTCCTTTTGCCCTGCCAAGCCTCGAAGAGACTCCTGAGGTGTCCCTCGTAACTCGACAGGAGTCCTGACTTCGTTGAACAAACACGAGGGTTGAAGGGCCATCCCCGCCGTAAGTCGAGAATGTACCCCAGGTCCCCGCCGCACTCGAGAAAAACCATGAGACTTCCCCCTCCAAGCGAGATGAGGCCCGATTCCCCTGCACTGCATGCAGAGCAATTCCGTGAGCCCCCTGAAACATGTCAGGAGCCTCGACTTGCTTGATGGATGTCGAGACAGTCCGCAAAAACACTGTCACAAGTAGAGAGGGACCCTGAGGTCACACCAGCATCGCGAAGGAGCTCCATGGGCCCCAAATCAACTCGAGATGAGGCCCGCTTCCCCTGCATTGACTCCAGAGCCATCCCCCGTTCCCCATCAAACACGACCTGAGGCTTGACTCCCTTTAGGCAACTCCAGAGGTTCCCCGAGAACAACGGGCCAAGTCTAGAGGAGTACCAAGTTCAGCAGAGCAACTCGAGGACTGCTCCGTGTACCCCAAATTGCCTCGAGATGAGAGCTGATTCCCTGGCTTAGACTCAAGACGTAGGCCACCTTTCCACAAGCCCCTCAAGAGGAGGCTTCTCTCAGCAATAGGTATGAGGGAGGGACCCTGAGATTGCTGCCTCAATGGGCATATACACCGAGAAGCCCTGACTCGAAAGGAGGCCGGGTTTCCTTGCAGTGGCTTGAATACAGTCTAGTCTTTCATCTCACAAGGTGAAGGGATGTCTGCACCACCTGTGGAGTCCCTAGAGAAAGCCCTAGGTCCCCGACTCCTTTCGACGGAATGCCTCACATGCCTCTGACACCTCGAGAGGCACGCAGAGCTCACTGCTTCAAAATTTGACGGAGCCTGACTCCTCTTGAACATTGACAGGAATCCCAGTATCCCTGTGGCTACTGGAAAGGGACCCTGGGTCTCCCGACTCACCTCGAGAAGCGTCCCTTTTGCCCTGCCAAGCCTCGAAGAGACTCCTGAGGTGTCCCTCGTAACTCGACAGGAGTCCTGACTTCGTTGAACAAACACGAGGGTTGAAGGGCCATCCCCGCCGTAAGTCGAGAATGTACCCCAGGTCCCCGCCGCAACTCGAGAAAAACCATGAGACTTCCCCCTCCAAGCGAGATGAGCCCGATTCCCCTGCACTGCATGCAGAGCAATTCCGTGAGCCCCCTGAAACATGTCAGGAGCCTCGACTTGCTTGATGGATGTCGAGACAGTCCGCAAAAACACTGTCACAAGTAGAGAGGGACCCTGAGGTCACACCAGCATCGCGAAGGAGCTCCATGGGCCCCAAATCAACTCGAGATGAGGCCCGCTTCCCCTGCATTGACTCCAGAGCCATCCCCCGTTTCCCCATCAAACACGACCTGAGGCTTGACTCCCTTTAGGCAACTCCAGAGGTTCCCCGAGAACAACGGGCCAAGTCTAGAGGAGTACCAAGTTCAGCAGAGCAACTCGAGGACTGCTCCGTGTACCCCAAATTGCCTCGAGATGAGAGCTGATTCCCTGGCTTAGACTCAAGACGTAGGCCCACCTTTCCACAAGCCCCTCAAGAGGAGGCTTCTCTCAGCAATAGGTATGAGGGAGGGACCCTGAGATTGCTGCCTCAATGGGCATATACACCGAGAAGCCCTGACTCGAAAGGAGGCCGGTTTCCTTGCAGTGGCTTGAATACAGTCTAGTCTTTCATCTCACAAGTGAAGGGATGTCTGCACCACCTGTGGAGTCCCTAGAGAAAGCCCTAGGTCCCCGACTCCTTTCGACGGAATGCCTCACATGCCTCTGACACCTCGAGAGGCACGCAGAGCTCACTGCTTCAAAATTTGACGGAGCCTGACTCCTCTTGAACATTGACAGGAATCCCAGTATCCCTGTGGCTACTGGAAAGGGACCCTGGGTCTCCCGACTCACCTCGAGAAGCGTCCCTTTTGCCCTGCCAAGCCTCGAAGAGACTCCTGAGGTGTCCCTCGTAACTCGACAGGAGTCCTGACTTCGTTGAACAAACACGAGGGTTGAAGGGCCATCCCCGCCGTAAGTCGAGAATGTACCCCAGGTCCCCGCCGCAACTCGAGAAAAACCATGAGACTTCCCCCTCCAAGCGAGATGAGGCCCGATTCCCCTGCACTGCATGCAGAGCAATTCCGTGAGCCCCCTGAAACATGTCAGGAGCCTCGACTTGCTTGATGGATGTCGAGACAGTCCGCAAAAACACTGTCACAAGTAGAGAGGGACCCTGAGGTCACACCAGCATCGCGAAGGAGCTCCATGGGCCCCAAATCAACTCGAGATGAGGCCCGCTTCCCCTGCATTGACTCCAGAGCCATCCCCCGTTCCCCATCAAACACGACCTGAGGCTTGACTCCCTTTAGGCAACTCCAGAGGTTCCCCGAGAACAACGGGCCAAGTCTAGAGGAGTACCAAGTTCAGCAGAGCAACTCGAGGACTGCTCCGTGTACCCCAAATTGCCTCGAGATGAGAGCTGATTCCCTGGCTTAGACTCAAGACGTAGGCCACCTTTCCACAAGCCCCTCAAGAGGAGGCTTCTCTCAGCAATAGGTATGAGGGAGGGACCCTGAGATTGCTGCCTCAATGGGCATATACACCGAGAAGCCCTGACTCGAAAGGAGGCCGGGTTTCCTTGCAGTGGCTTGAATACAGTCTAGTCTTTCATCTCACAAGGTGAAGGGATGTCTGCACCACCTGTGGAGTCCCTAGAGAAAGCCCTAGGTCCCCGACTCCTTTCGACGGAATGCCTCACATGCCTCTGACACCTCGAGAGGCACGCAGAGCTCACTGCTTCAAAATTTGACGGAGCCTGACTCCTCTTGAACATTGACAGGAATCCCAGTATCCCTGTGGCTACTGGAAAGGGACCCTGGGTCTCCCGACTCACCTCGAGAAGCGTTCCTTTTGCCCTGCCAAGCCTCGAAGAGACTCCTGAGGTGTCCCTCGTAACTCGACAGGAGTCCTGACTTCGTTGAACAAACACGAGGGTTGAAGGGCCATCCCCGCCGTAAGTCGAGAATGTACCCCAGGTCCCCGCCGCAACTCGAGAAAAACCATGAGACTTCCCCCTCCAAGCGAGATGAGGCCCGATTCCCCTGCACTGCATGCAGAGCAATTCCGTGAGCCCCCTGAAACATGTCAGGAGCCTCGACTTGCTTGATGGATGTCGAGACAGTCCGCAAAAACACTGTCACAAGTAGAGAGGGACCCTGAGGTCACACCAGCATCGCGAAGGAGCTCCATGGGCCCCAAATCAACTCGAGATGAGGCCCGCTTCCCCTGCATTGACTCCAGAGCCATCCCCCGTTCCCCATCAAACACGACCTGAGGCTTGACTCCCTTTAGGCAACTCCAGAGGTCCCCGAGAACAACGGGCCAAGTCTAGAGGAGTACCAAGTTCAGCAGCAACTCGAGGACTGCTCCGTGTACCCCAAATTGCCTCGAGATGAGAGCTGATTCCCTGGCTTAGACTCAAGACGTAGGCCACCTTTCCACAAGCCCCTCAAGAGGAGGCTTCTCTCAGCAATAGGTATGAGGGAGGGACCCTGAGATTGCTGCCTCAATGGGCATATACACCGAGAAGCCCTGACTCGAAAGGAGGCCGGGTTTCCTTGCAGTGGCTTGAATACAGTCTAGTCTTTCATCTCACAAGGTGAAGGGATGTCTGCACCACCTGTGGAGTCCCTAGAGAAAGCCCTAGGTCCCCGACTCCTTTCGACGGAATGCCTCACATGCCTCTGACACCTCGAGAGGCACGCAGAGCTCACTGCTTCAAAATTTGACGGAGCCTGACTCCTCTTGAACATTGACAGGAATCCCAGTATCCCTGTGGCTACTGGAAAGGGACCCTGGGTCTCCCGACTCACCTCGAGAAGCGTCCCTTTTGCCCTGCCAAGCCTCGAAGAGACTCCTGAGGTGTCCCTCGTAACTCGACAGGAGTCCTGACTTCGTTGAACAAACACGAGGGTTGAAGGGCCATCCCCGCCGTAAGTCGAGAATGTACCCCAGGTCCCCGCCGCAACTCGAGAAAAACCATGAGACTTCCCCCTCCAAGCGAGATGAGGCCCGATTCCCCCCTGCACTGCATGCAGAGCAATTCCGTGAGCCCCCTGAAACATGTCAGGAGCCTCGACTTGCTTGATGGATGTCGAGACAGTCCGCAAAAACACTGTCACAAGTAGAGAGGGACCCTGAGGTCACACCAGCATCGCGAAGGAGCTCCATGGGCCCCAAATCAACTCGAGATGAGGCCCGCTTCCCCTGCATTGACTCCAGAGCCATCCCCCGTTCCCCATCAAACACGACCTGAGGCTTGACTCCCTTTAGGCAACTCCAGAGGTTCCCCGAGAACAACGGGCCAAGTCTAGAGGAGTACCAAGTTCAGCAGAGCAACTCGAGGACTGCTCCGTGTACCCCAAATTGCCTCGAGATGAGAGCTGATTCCCTGGCTTAGACTCAAGACGTAGGCCACCTTTCCACAAGCCCCTCAAGAGGAGGCTTCTCTCAGCAATAGGTATGAGGGAGGGACCCTGAGATTGCTGCCTCAATGGGCATATACACCGAGAAGCCCTGACTCGAAAGGAGGCCGGGTTTCCTTGCAGTGGCTTGAATACAGTCTAGTCTATCATCTCACAAGGTGAAGGGATGTCTGCACCACCTGTGGAGTCCCTAGAGAAAGCCCTAGGTCCCCGACTCCTTTCGACGGAATGCCTCACATGCCTCTGACACCTCGAGAGGCACGCAGAGCTCACTGCTTCAAAATTTGACGGAGCCTGACTCCTCTTGAACATTGACAGGAATCCCAGTATCCCTGTGGCTACTGGAAAGGGACCCTGGGTCTCCCGACTCACCTCGAGAAGCGTCCCTTTTGCCCTGCCAAGCCTCGAAGAGACTCCTGAGGTGTCCCTCGTAACTCGACAGGAGTCCTGACTTCGTTGAACAAACACGAGGGTTGAAGGGCCATCCCCGCCGTAAGTCGAGAATGTACCCCAGGTCCCCGCCGCAACTCGAGAAAAACCATGAGACTTCCCCCTCCAAGCGAGATGAGGCCCGATTCCCCTGCACTGCATGCAGAGCAATTCCGTGAGCCCCCTGAAACATGTCAGGAGCCTCGACTTGCTTGATGGATGTCGAGACAGTCCGCAAAAACACTGTCACAAGTAGAGAGGGACCCTGAGGTCACACCAGCATCGCGAAGGAGCTCCATGGGCCCCAAATCAACTCGAGATGAGGCCCGCTTCCCCTGCATTGACTCCAGAGCCATCCCCCGTTCCCCATCAAACACGACCTGAGGCTTGACTCCCTTTAGGCAACTCCAGAGGTTCCCCGAGAACAACGGGCCAAGTCTAGAGGAGTACCAAGTTCAGCAGAGCAACTCGAGGACTGCTCCGTGTACCCCAAATTGCCTCGAGATGAGAGCTGATTCCCTGGCTTAGACTCAAGACGTAGGCCACCTTTCCACAAGCCCCTCAAGAGGAGGCTTCTCTCAGCAATAGGTATGAGGGAGGGACCCTGAGATTGCTGCCTCAATGGGCATATACACCGAGAAGCCCTGACTCGAAAGGAGGCCGGGTTTCCTTGCAGTGGCTTGAATACAGTCTAGTCTTTCATCTCACAAGGTGAAGGGATGTCTGCACCACCTGTGGAGTCCCTAGAGAAAGCCCTAGGTCCCCGACTCCTTTCGACGGAATGCCTCACATGCCTCTGACACCTCGAGAGGCACGCAGAGCTCACTGCTTCAAAATTTGACGGAGCCTGACTCCTCTTGAACATTGACAGGAATCCCAGTATCCCTGTGGCTACTGGAAAGGGACCCTGGGTCTCCCGACTCACCTCGAGAAGCGTCCCTTTTGCCCTGCCAAGCCTCGAAGAGACTCCTGAGGTGTCCCTCGTAACTCGACAGGAGTCCTGACTTCGTTGAACAAACACGAGGGTTGAAGGGCCATCCCCGCCGTAAGTCGAGAATGTACCCCAGGTCCCCGCCGCAACTCGAGAAAAACCATGAGACTTCCCCCTCCAAGCGAGATGAGGCCCGATTCCCCTGCACTGCATGCAGAGCAATTCCGTGAGCCCCCTGAAACATGTCAGGAGCCTCGACTTGCTTGATGGATGTCGAGACAGTCCGCAAAAACACTGTCACAAGTAGAGAGGGACCCTGAGGTCACACCAGCATCGCGAAGGAGCTCCATGGGCCCCAAATCAACTCGAGATGAGGCCCGCTTCCCCTGCATTGACTCCAGAGCCATCCCCCGTTCCCCATCAAACACGACCTGAGGCTTGACTCCCTTTAGGCAACTCCAGAGGTTCCCCGAGAACAACGGGCCAAGTCTAGAGGAGTACCAAGTTCAGCAGAGCAACTCGAGGACTGCTCCGTGTACCCCAAATTGCCTCGAGATGAGAGCTGATTCCCTGGCTTAGACTCAAGACGTAGGCCACCTTTCCACAAGCCCCTCAAGAGGAGGCTTCTCTCAGCAATAGGTATGAGGGAGGGACCCTGAGATTGCTGCCTCAATGGGCATATACACCGAGAAGCCCTGACTCGAAAGGAGGCCGGTTTCCTTGCAGTGGCTTGAATACAGTCTAGTCTTTCATCTCACAAGTGAAGGGATGTCTGCACCACCTGTGGAGTCCCTAGAGAAAGCCCTAGGTCCCCGACTCCTTTCGACGGAATGCCTCACATGCCTCTGACACCTCGAGAGGCACGCAGAGCTCACTGCTTCAAAATTTGACGGAGCCTGACTCCTCTTGAACATTGACAGGAATCCCAGTATCCCTGTGGCTACTGGAAAGGGACCCTGGGTCTCCCGACTCACCTCGAGAAGCGTCCCTTTTGCCCTGCCAAGCCTCGAAGAGACTCCTGAGGTGTCCCTCGTAACTCGACAGGAGTCCTGACTTCGTTGAACAAACACGAGGGTTGAAGGGCCATCCCCGCCGTAAGTCGAGAATGTACCCCAGGTCCCCGCCGCAACTCGAGAAAAACCATGAGACTTCCCCCTCCAAGCGAGATGAGGCCCGATTCCCCTGCACTGCATGCAGAGCAATTCCGTGAGCCCCCTGAAACATGTCAGGAGCCTCGACTTGCTTGATGGATGTCGAGACAGTCCGCAAAAACACTGTCACAAGTAGAGAGAGGAGGGACCCTGAGGTCACACCAGCATCGCGAAGGAGCTCCATGGGCCCCAAATCAACTCGAGATGAGGCCCGCTTCCCCTGCATTGACTCCAGAGCCATCCCCCGTTCCCCATCAAACACGACCTGAGGCTTGACTCCCTTTAGGCAACTCCAGAGGTTCCCCGAGAACAACGGGCCAAGTCTAGAGGAGTACCAAGTTCAGCAGAGCAACTCGAGGACTGCTCCGTGTACCCCAAATTGCCTCGAGATGAGAGCTGATTCCCTGGCTTAGACTCAAGACGTAGGCCACCTTTCCACAAGCCCCTCAAGAGGAGGCTTCTCTCAGCAATAGGTATGAGGGAGGGACCCTGAGATTGCTGCCTCAATGGGCATATACACCGAGAAGCCCTGACTCGAAAGGAGGCCGGGTTTCCTTGCAGTGGCTTGAATACAGTCTAGTCTTTCATCTCACAAGGTGAGGGATGTCTGCACCACCTGTGGAGTCCCTAGAGAAAGCCCTAGGTCCCCGACTCCTTTCGACGGAATGCCTCACATGCCTCTGACACCTCGAGAGGCACGCAGAGCTCACTGCTTCAAAATTTGACGGAGCCTGACTCCTCTTGAACATTGACAGGAATCCCAGTATCCCTGTGGCTACTGGAAAGGGACCCTGGGTCTCCCGACTCACCTCGAGAAGCGTCCCTTTTGCCCTGCCAAGCCTCGAAGAGACTCCTGAGGTGTCCCTCGTAACTCGACAGGAGTCCTGACTTCGTTGAACAAACACGAGGGTTGAAGGGCCATCCCCGCCGTAAGTCGAGAATGTACCCCAGGTCCCCGCCGCAACTCGAGAAAAACCATGAGACTTCCCCCTCCAAGCGAGATGAGGCCCGATTCCCCTGCACTGCATGCAGAGCAATTCCGTGAGCCCCCTGAAACATGTCAGGAGCCTCGACTTGCTTGATGGATGTCGAGACAGTCCGCAAAAACACTGTCACAAGTAGAGAGGGACCCTGAGGTCACACCAGCATCGCGAAGGAGCTCCATGGGCCCCAAATCAACTCGAGATGAGGCCCGCTTCCCCTGCATTGACTCCAGAGCCATCCCCCGTTCCCCATCAAACACGACCTGAGGCTTGACTCCCTTTAGGCAACTCCAGAGGTTCCCCGAGAACAACGGGCCAAGTCTAGAGGAGTACCAAGTTCAGCAGAGCAACTCGAGGACTGCTCCGTGTACCCCAAATTGCCTCGAGATGAGAGCTGATTCCCTGGCTTAGACTCAAGACGTAGGCCACTTTCCACAAGCCCCTCAAGAGGAGGCTTCTCTCAGCAATAGGTATGAGGGAGGGACCCTGAGATTGCTGCCTCAATGGGCATATACACCGAGAAGCCCTGACTCGAAAGGAGGCCGGGTTTCCTTGCAGTGGCTTGAATACAGTCTAGTCTTTCATCTCACAAGGTGAAGGGATGTCTGCACCACCTGTGGAGTCCCTAGAGAAAGCCCTAGGTCCCCGACTCCTTTCGACGGAATGCCTCACATGCCTCTGACACCTCGAGAGGCACGCAGAGCTCACTGCTTCAAAATTTGACGGAGCCTGACTCCTCTTGAACATTGACAGGAATCCCAGTATCCCTGTGGCTACTGGAAAGGGACCCTGGGTCTCCCGACTCACCTCGAGAAGCGTCCCTTTTGCCCTGCCATAGCCTCGTAGAGACTCCTGAGTGTCCCCTCGTAACTCGACAGGTACTCCTGACTTCGTTGAACCAACACGAGGGTTTTTCTTAAGGGCCAATCCCCAGACGTAAGTCGAGAATGTACTACCCACCAGGTCCCCGCCCGCAACCTCGGGAAAAACCATGAGACCTTCGCCCTCCAAGCGAGATGAAGTCCTGAGTATTCCCTGCACTGCAAGCAGGACAGGCAATTTCCGGATGAGCCCACCCAGAAATACATGTCAGGATCCTGCGACTTGCTTGATGGGTTTCGAGACAAGGCCTCAAAAACACTGGTCACAAGTAAAGAGGGACCCTGAGGTCAACACCAGCATCGCGACAGGAGCTCCATGGAGCCCCGAAAACAACTCGAGATGAGGCCCGCTTTTTCCCCCTGCATTGACTCCAGAGCCATCCCCGTTCCCCATCAAACACGACCTGAGGCTTGACTCCCTTTCACAGGCAACTCTCCAGAGGTTCCCCGAGAACAACGGGCCAAGTCTAGAGTGAGTAACCAAGTTCATCAGAGCAACTCGAGGACTGCTCCGTGTACCCCAAATTGCCTCGAGATGAGAGCTGATTCCCTGGCTTAGACTCAAGACGTAGGCCGACACCTTTCCACAAGCCCCTCAAGAGGAGGCTTGCTCTCAGCAATAGGTATGAGGGAGGACCTGAGATTGCTTGCCTCAATAGGGCATATACAT
Source organism: Odocoileus hemionus (assembly GCA_020976825.1). Lineage (NCBI taxonomy): Eukaryota > Metazoa > Chordata > Mammalia > Artiodactyla > Cervidae > Odocoileus > Odocoileus hemionus. Next base: position 133,479 of record JAJLRB010001101.1, read on the forward strand.
CCGAGAAGTCCCTGACGACTCGAAAGGAGGCCGGCTTCCTTGCAGTGGCTTGAATACAGTCTAGTCTTTCATCTCACAAGCTGAAGGATGTCTGCACCACCTGTGGAGTCCCTAGAGAAAGCCCTAGGTCCCCCCGACTCCTTTCGAGACGGAATGCCTCACATGCCTCTGACACCTCGAGAGGCATGCGCAGAGCTCACTGCTTCAAAATTTGACGGAGCCTGACTCCTCTTGAACATTGACAGGAATCCCAAGTATCCCTGTGGCTACTGGAAAGGGACCCTGGGTCTCCCGACTCACCTCGAGAAGCGTTCCTTTTTGCCCTGCCAAGGCACCTCGAAGAGACTCCTGAGGTGTCCCTCGTAACTCGACAGAGTCCTGACTTCGTCTGAACCAACACGAGGGTTGAAGGGCCATCCCCTGCCGTAAGTCGAGAATGTACCCCAGGTCCCCTGCCGCAACTCGAGAAAAACCATGAGACTTCCCCCTCCAATGCGAGATTGATCTTGCCCGATTTCCCCTGCACTGCATGCAGAGCAATTCCGTGAGCACACCCCTGAAAACATGTCAGTTAGCCTCGACTTGCTTGATGGATGTCGAAACAGTCCGCAAAAACACTGTCACAAGTAGTAGAGGGACCTGAGGTCACACCAGCATCGCGAAGGAGCTCCATGGGCCCCAAATCAACTCGAGATGAGGCCCGCTTCCCCTGCATTGACTCCAGAGCCATCCCCGGGGGGGGGGGGTGGGTGTTCCCCATCAAACACGACCTGAGGCTTGACTCCCTTTAGGCAACTCCAGAGGTTTCCCCGAGAACAACGGGCCTGAGTCTAGAGGAGTACCAAGTTCAGCAGAGCAACTCGAGGACTGCTCCGTGTACCCCAAATTGCCTCGAGATGAGAGCTGACTCCCTGGCTTAGACTCAAGACGTTATGGCCACCTTTCCACAAGCCCTCAAGAGGAGGCTGCTCTCAGCAATAGGTATGAGGGAGGGACCCTGAGATTGCTGCCTCAATGGCATATACAACCGAGAAGCCCTGACTCGAAAGGAGGCCGGCTTTCCTTGCAGTGGCTTGAATACAGTCTAGTCTTTCATCTCTCACAAGCTGAAGGGATGTCTGCACCACCTGTGGAGTGATCCCTAGAGAAAGCCCTAGGTCCCCGACTCCTTTCGACGGAATAGCTTCACTATGCCTCACATGTCCTCTGACACCTCGAGAGGCACGCAGAGCTCACTGCTTCAAAATTTGACGGAAGCCTGACTCCTCTTGAACATTGACAGGAATCCCAGTATCCCTGTGGCTACTGGAAAGGGACCCTGGGTCTCCCGACTCACCTCGAGAAGCGTCCTTTTTCCTTTTGCCCTGCCAAGCCTCGAAGAGACTCCTGAGGTGTCCCTCGTAACTCGACAGGAGTCCTGACTTCGTTGAACGCAACACGAGGGTTGAAGGCGGGCCATCCCCCGCCGTAAGTCGAGAATGTACCCCAGGTCCCCGCCGCAACTCGAGAAAAACCATGAGACTTCCCCCTCCAAGCGATGAAGCCTGCCGATTCCCCTGCACTGCATGCAGCAAGCAAATTCCGTGAGCCCCTGAAACATGTCAGGAGGCCTCGACTTGCTTGATGGATGTCGAGACTGAGTCACCGCAAAAACACTGTCACAAGATAGAGAGGGACCCTGAGGTCACACCAGCATCGCGAAGGAGCTCCATGGGCCCCAAAATCAACTCGAGATGAGGCCCGCTTCCCCTGCATTGACTCCAGAGCCATCCCCCGTTTCCCCATCAAACACGACCTGTAGGCTTGACTCCCTTTAGGCAACTCCAGAGGTTCCCCGAGAACAACGGGCCAAGTCTAGAGGAGTACCAAGTTCAGCAGAGCAACTCGAGGGACTGCTCCGTGTACCCCAAATTGCCTCGAGATGAGAGCTGATTCCCTGGCTTAGACTCAAGACGTTAGGCCACCTTTCCACAAGCCCCCTCAAGAGGAGGCTTCTCTCAGCAATAGGTATGAGGGAGGGACCCTGAGATTGCTGCCTCAATGGGCATATACACCGAGAAGCCCTGACTCGAAAGGAGGCCGGGCTTTCCTTGCAGTGGCTTGAATACAGTCTAGTCTTTCATCTCACAAGGTGAAGGGATGTCTGCACCACCTGTGGAGTCCCTAGAGAAAGCCCTAGGTCCCCGACTCCTTTCGACGGAATCCTCACATGCCTCTGACACCTCGAGACGGCACGCAGAGCTCACTGCTTCAAAATTTGAGACGAGCCTGACTCCTCTTGAACATTGACAGGAATCCCAGTATCCCTGTGGCTACTGGAAAGGGACCCTGGGTCTCCCCGACTCACCTCGAGAAGCGTTCCTTTTGCCCTGCCAAGCCTCGAAGAGACTCCTGAGGTGTCCCTCGTAACTCGACAGGAGTCCTGACTTCGTTGAACAAACACGAGGGTTGAAGGGCCATCCCCGCCGTAAGTCGAGAATGTACCCCAGGTCCCCGCCGCAACTCGAGAAAAACAATGAGACTTCCCCCTCCAAGCGAGATGAGGCCCGATTCCCCTGCACTGCAATCAGAGCAATTCCGTGAGCCCCCTGAAACATGTCAGGAGCCTCGACTTGCTTGATGGATGTCGAGACAGTCCGCAAAAACACTGTCACAAGTAGAGAGGGACCCTGAGGTCACACCAGCATCGCGAAGGAGCTCCATGGGCCCCAAATCAACTCGAGATGAGGCCCGCTTCTTCCCTGCATTGACTCCAGAGCCCATCCCCGTTCCCCATCAAACACGACCTGAGGCTTGACTCCCTTTTAGGCAACTCCAGAGGTTCCCCGAGAACAACAGTGGCCAAGTCTAGAGGAGTACCAAGTTCAGCAGAGCAACTCGAGGACTGCTCCGTGTACCCCAAATTGCCTCGAGATGAGAGCTGATTCCCTGGCTTAGACTCAAGACGTAGGCCACCTTTCCACAAGCCCCTCAAGAGGAGGCTCTCTCAGCAATAGGTATGAGGGAGGGACCCTGAGATTGCTGCCTCAATGGGCATATACACCGAGAAGCCCTGACTCGAAAGGAGGCCGGCTTTCCTTGCAGTGGCTTGAATACAGTCTAGTCTTTCATCTCACAAGCTGAAGGGATGTCTGCACCACCTGTGGAGTCCCTAGAGAAAGCCCTAGGTCCCCGACTCCTTTCGACGGAATGCCTCACATGCCTCTGACACCTCGAGAGGCACGCAGAGCTCACTGCTTCAAAATTTGACGGAGCCTGACTCCTCTTGAACATTGACAGGAATCCCAGTATCCCTGTGGCTACTGGAAAGGGACCCTGGGTCTCCCGACTCACCTCGAGAAGCGTTCCTTTTGCCCTGCCAAGCCTCGAAAGAGACTCCTGAGGTGTCCCTCGTAACTCGACAGGAGTCCTGACTTCGTTGAACCAACACGAGGGTTGAAGGGCCATCCCCGCCCGAAGTCGAGAATGTACCCCAGGTCCCCGCCGCAACTCGAGAAAAACCATGAGACTTCCCCCTCCAAGCGAGATGAGGCCCGATTCCCCTGCACTGCATGCAGAGCAATTCCGTGAGCCCCCTGAAACATGTCAGGAGCCTCGACTTGCTTGATGGATGTCGAGACAGTCCGCAAAAACACTGTCACAAGTAGAGAGGGACCCTGAGGTCACACCAGCATCGCGAAGGAGCTCCATGGGCCCCAAATCAACTCGAGATGAGGCCCGCTTTCCCCTGCATTGACTCCAGAGCCATCCCCCGTTCCCCATCAAACACGACCTGAGGCTTGACTCCCTTTAGGCAACTCCAGAGGTTCCCCGAGAACAACGGGCCAAGTCTAGAGGAGTACCAAGTTCAGCAGAGCAACTCGAGGACTGCTCCGTGTACCCCAAATTGCCTCGAGATGAGAGCTGATTCCCTGGCTTAGACTCAAGACGTAGGCCACCTTTCCACAAGCCCCTCAAGAGGAGGCTTCTCTCAGCAATAGGTATGAGGGAGGGACCCTGAGATTGCTGCCTCAATGGGCATATACACCGAGAAGCCCTGACTCGAAAGGAGGCCGGCTTTCCTTGCAGTGGCTTGAATACAGTCTAGTCTTTCATCTCACAAGCTGAAGGGATGTCTGCACCACCTGTGGAGTCCCTAGAGAAAGCCCTAGGTCCCCGACGACTCCTTTCGACGGAATGCCTCACATGCCTCTGACACCTCGAGAGGCACGCAGAGCTCACTGCTTCAAAATTTGACGGAGCCTGACTCCTCTTGAACATTGACAGGAATCCCAGTAACCCTGTGGCTACTGGAAAGGGACCCTGGGTCTCCCGACTCACCTCGAGAAGCGTCCCTTTTGCCCTGCCAAGCCTCGAAGAGACTCCTGAGGTGTCCCTCGTAACTCGACAGGAGTCCTGACTTCGTTGAACAAACACGAGGGTTGAAGGGCCATCCCCGCCGTAAGTCGAGAATGTACCCCAGGTCCCCGCCGCAACTCGAGAAAAACCATGAACTTCCCCCTCCAAGCGAGATGAGGCCCGATTCCCCTGCACTGCATGCAGAGCAATTCCGTGAGCCCCCTGAAACATGTCAGGAGCCTCGACTTGCTTGATGGATGTCGAGACAGTCCGCAAAAACACTGTCACAAGTAGAGAGGGACCCTGAGGTCACACCAGCATCGCGAAGGAGCTCCATGGGCCCCAAATCAACTCGAGATGAGGCCCGCTTCCCCTGCATTGACTCCAGAGCCATCCCCCGTTCCCCATCAAACACGACCTGAGGCTTGACTCCCTTTAGGCAACTCCAGAGGTTCCCCGAGAACAACGGGCCAAGTCTAGAGGAGTACCAAGTTCAGCAGAGCAACTCGAGGACTGCTCCGTGTACCCCAAATTGCCTCGAGATGAGAGCTGATTCCCTGGCTTAGACTCAAGACGTAGGCCACCTTTCCACAAGCCCCTCAAGAGGAGGCTTCTCTCAGCAATAGGTATGAGGGAGGGACCCTGAGATTGCTGCCTCAATGGGCATATACACCGAGAAGCCCTGACTCGAAAGGAGGCCGGCTTTTTCCTTGCAGTGGCTTGAATACAGTCTAGTCTTTCATCTCACAAGCTGAAGGGATGTCTGCACCACCTGTGGAGTCCCTAGAGAAAGCCCTAGGTCCCCGACTCCTTTCGACGGAATGCCTCACATGCCTCTGACACCTCGAGAGGCACGCAGAGCTCACTGCTTCAAAATTTGACGGAGCCTGACTCCTCTTGAACATTGACAGGAATCCCAGTATCCCTGTGGCTACTGGAAAGGGACCCTGGGTCTCCCGACTCACCTCGAGAAGCGTTCCTTTTGCCCTGCCAAGCCTCGAAGAGACTCCTGAGGTGTCCCTCGTAACTCGACAGGAGTCCTGACTTCGTTGAACCAAACACGAGGGTTGAAGGGCCATCCCCGCCGTAAGTCGAGAATGTACCCCAGGTCCCCGCCGCAACTCGAGAAAAACCATGAGACTTCCCCCCTCCAAGCGAGATGAGGCCCGATTCCCCTGCACTGCATGCAGAGCAATTCCGTGAGCCCCCTGAAACATGTCAGGAGCCTCGACTTGCTTGATGGATGTCGAGACAGTCCGCAAAAACACTGTCACAAGTAGAGAGGGACCCTGAGGTCACACCAGCATCGCGAAGGAGCTCCATGGGCCCCAAATCAACTCGAGATGAGGCCCGCTTCCCCTGCATTGACTCCAGAGCCATCCCCCGTTCCCCATCAAACACGACCTGAGGCTTGACTCCCTTTAGGCAACTCCAGAGGTTTCCCCGAGAACAACGGGCCAAGTCTAGAGGAGTACCAAGTTCAGCAGAGCAACTCGAGGACTGCTCCGTGTACCCCAAATTGCCTCGAGATGAGAGCTGATTCCCTGGCTTAGACTCAAGACGTAGGCCACCTTTCCACAAGCCCCTCAAGAGGAGGCTTCTCTCAGCAATAGGTATGAGGGAGGGACCCTGAGATTGCTGCCTCAATGGGCATATACACCGAGAAGCCCTGACTCGAAAGGAGGCCGGCTTTCCTTGCAGTGGCTTGAATACAGTCTAGTCTTTCATCTCACAAGCTGAAGGGATGTCTGCACCACCTGTGGAGTCCCTAGAGAAAGCCCTAGGTCCCCGACTCCTTTCGACGGAATGCCTCACATGCCTCTGACACCTCGAGAGGCACGCAGAGCTCACTGCTTCAAAATTTGACGGAGCCTGACTCCTCTTGAACATTGACAGGAATCCCAGTATCCCTGTGGCTACTGGAAAGGGACCCTGGGTCTCCCGACTCACCTCGAGAAGCGTTCCTTTTGCCCTGCCAAGCCTCGAAGAGACTCCTGAGGTGTCCCTCGTAACTCGACAGGAGTCCTGACTTCGTTGAACAAACACGAGGGTTGAAGGGCCATCCCCGCCGTAAGTCGAGAATGTACCCCAGGTCCCCGCCGCAACTCGAGAAAAACCATGAGACTTCCCCCTCCAAGCGAGATGAGGCCCGATTCCCCTGCACTGCATGCAGAGCAATTCCGTGAGCCCCCTGAAACATGTCAGGAGCCTCGACTTGCTTGATGGATGTCGAGACAGTCCGCAAAAACACTGTCACAAGTAGAGAGGGACCCTGAGGTCACACCAGCATCGCGAAGGAGCTCCATGGGCCCCAAATCAACTCGAGATGAGGCCCGCTTCCCCTGCATTGACTCCAGAGCCATCCCCCGTTCCCCATCAAACACGACCTGAGGCTTGACTCCCTTTAGGCAACTCCAGAGGTTCCCCGAGAACAACGGGCCAAGTCTAGAGGAGTACCAAGTTCAGCAGCAGAGCAACTCGAGGACTGCTCCGTGTACCCCAAATTGCCTCGAGATGAGAGCTGATTCCCTGGCTTAGACTCAAGACGTAGGCCACCTTTCCACAAGCCCCTCAAGAGGAGGCTTCTCTCAGCAATAGGTATGAGGGGAGGGACCCTGAGATTGCTGCCTCAATGGGCATATACACCGAGAAGCCCTGACTCGAAAGGAGGCCGGCTTTCCTTGCAGTGGCTTGAATACAGTCTAGTCTTTCATCTCACAAGCTGAAGGGATGTCTGCACCACCTGTGGAGTCCCTAGAGAAAGCCCTAGCCCCCGACTCCTTTCGACGGAATGCCTCACATGCCTCTGACACCTCGAGAGGCACGCAGAGCTCACTGCTTCAAAATTTGACGGAGCCTGACTCCTCTTGAACATTGACAGGAATCCCAGTATCCCTGTGGCTACTGGAAAGGGACCCTGGGTCTCCCGACTCACCTCGAGAAGCGTTCCTTTTGCCCTGCCAAGCCTCGAAGAGACTCCTGAGGTGTCCCTCGTAACTCGACAGGAGTCCTGACTTCGTTGAACCAACACGAGGGTTGAAGGGCCATCCCCGCCGTAAGTCGAGAATGTACCCCAGGTCCCCGCCGCAACTCGAGAAAAACCATGAGACTTCCCCCTCCAAGCGAGATGAGGCCCGATTCCCCTGCACTGCATGCAGAGCAATTCCGTGAGCCCCCTGAAACATGTCAGGAGCCTCGACTTGCTTGATGGATGTCGAGACAGTCCGCAAAAACACTGTCACAAGTAGAGAGGGACCCTGAGGTCACACCAGCATCGCGAAGGAGCTCCATGGGCCCCAAATCAACTCGAGATGAGGCCCGCTTCCCCTGCATTGACTCCAGAGCCATCCCCCGTTCCCCATCAAACACGACCTGAGGCTTGACTCCCTTTAGGCAACTCCAGAGGTTCCCCGAGAACAACGGGCCAAGTCTAGAGGAGTACCAAGTTCAGCAGAGCAACTCGAGGACTGCTCCGTGTACCCCAAATTGCCTCGAGATGAGAGCTGATTCCCTGGCTTAGACTCAAGACGTAGGCCACCTTTCCACAAGCCCCTCAAGAGGAGGCTTCTCTCAGCAATAGGTATGAGGGAGGGACCCTGAGATTGCTGCCTCAATGGGCATATACACCGAGAAGCCCTGACTCGAAAGGAGGCCGGCTTTCCTTGCAGTGGCTTGAATACAGTCTAGTCTTTCATCTCACAAGCTGAAGGGATGTCTGCACCACCTGTGGAGTCCCTAGAGAAAGCCCTAGGCCCCCGACTCCTTTCGACGGAATGCCTCACATGCCTCTGACACCTCGAGAGGCACGCAGAGCTCACTGCTTCAAAATTTGACGGAGCCTGACTCCTCTTGAACATTGACAGGAATCCCAGTATCCCTGTGGCTACTGGAAAGGGACCCTGGGTCTCCCGACTCACCTCGAGAAGCGTTCCTTTTGCCCTGCCAAGCCTCGAAGAGACTCCTGAGGTGTCCCTCGTAACTCGACAGGAGTCCTGACTTCGTTGAACCAACACGAGGGTTGAAGGGCCATCCCCGCCGTAAGTCGAGAATGTACCCCAGGTCCCCGCCGCAACTCGAGAAAAACCATGAGACTTCCCCCTCCAAGCGAGATGAGGCCCGATTCCCCTGCACTGCATGCAGAGCAATTCCGTGAGCCCCCTGAAACATGTCAGGAGCCTCGACTTGCTTGATGGATGTCGAGACAGTCCGCAAAAACACTGTCACAAGTAGAGAGGGATGTGAGGTCACACCAGCATCGCGAAGGAGCTCCATGGGCCCCAAATCAACTCGAGATGAGGCCCGCTTCCCCTGCATTGACTCCAGAGCCATCCCCCGTTCCCCATCAAACACGACCTGAGGCTTGACTCCCTTTAGGCAACTCCAGAGGTTCCCCGAGAACAACGGGCCAAGTCTAGAGGAGTACCAAGTTCAGCAGAGCAACTCGAGGACTGCTCCGTGTACCCCAAATTGCCTCGAGATGAGAGCTGATTCCCTGGCTTAGACTCAAGACGTAGGCCACCTTTCCACAAGCCCCTCAAGAGGAGGCTTCTCTCAGCAATAGGTATGAGGGAGGGACCCTGAGATTGCTGCCTCAATGGGCATATACACCGAGAAGCCCTGACTCGAAAGGAGGCCGGCTTTCCTTGCAGTGGCTTGAATACAGTCTAGTCTTTCATCTCACAAGCTGAAGGGATGTCTGCACCACCTGTGGAGTCCCTAGAGAAAGCCCTAGGTCCCCGACTCCTTTCGACGGAATGCCTCACATGCCTCTGACACCTCGAGAGGCACGCAGAGCTCACTGCTTCAAAATTTGACGGAGCCTGACTCCTCTTGAACATTGACAGGAATCCCAGTATCCCTGTGGCTACTGGAAAGGGGACCCTGGGTCTCCCGACTCACCTCGAGAAGCGTTCCTTTTGCCCTGCCAAGCCTCGAAGAGACTCCTGAGGTGTCCCTCGTAACTCGACAGGAGTCCTGACTTCGTTGAACCAACACGAGGGTTGAAGGGCCATCCCCGCCGTAAGTCGAGAATGTACCCCAGGTCCCCGCCGCAACTCGAGAAAAACCATGAGACTTCCCCCTCCAAGCGAGATGAGGCCCGATTCCCCTGCACTGCATGCAGAGCAATTCCGTGAGCCCCCTGAAACATGTCAGGAGCCTCGACTTGCTTGATGGATGTCGAGACAGTCCGCAAAAACACTGTCACAAGTAGAGAGGGACCCTGAGGTCACACCAGCATCGCGAAGGAGCTCCATGGGCCCCAAATCAACTCGAGATGAGGCCCCGCTTCCCCTGCATTGACTCCAGAGCCATCCCCCGTTCCCCATCAAACACGACCTGAGGCTTGACTCCCTTTAGGCAACTCCAGAGGTTCCCCGAGAACAACGGGCCAAGTCTAGAGGAGTACCAAGTTCAGCAGAGCAACTCGAGGACTGCTCCGTGTACCCCAAATTGCCTCGAGATGAGAGCTGATTCCCTGGCTTAGACTCAAGACGTAGGCCACCTTTCCACAAGCCCCTCAAGAGGAGGCTTCTCTCAGCAATAGGTATGAGGGAGGGACCCTGAGATTGCTGCCTCAATGGGCATATACACCGAGAAGCCCTGACTCGAAAGGAGGCCGGCTTTCCTTGCAGTGGCTTGAATACAGTCTAGTCTTTCATCTCACAAGCTGAAGGGATGTCTGCACCACCTGTGGAGTCCCTAGAGAAAGCCCTAGGCCCCGCCCCCCGACTCCTTTCGACGGAATGCCTCACATGCCTCTGACACCTCGAGAGGCACGCAGAGCTCACTGCTTCAAAATTTGACGGAGCCTGACTCCTCTTGAACATTGACAGGAATCCCAGTATCCCTGTGGCTACTGGAAAGGCACCCTGGGTCTCCCGACTCACCTCGAGAAGCGTTCCTTTTGCCCTGCCAAGCCTCGAAGAGACTCCTGAGGTGTCCCTCGTAACTCGACAGGAGTCCTGACTTCGTTGAACCAACACGAGGGTTGAAGGGCCATCCCCGCCGTAAGTCGAGAATGTACCCCAGGTCCCCGCCGCAACTCGAGAAAAACCATGAGACTTCCCCCTCCAAGCGAGATGAGGCCCGATTCCCCTGCACTGCATGCAGAGCAATTCCGTGAGCCCCCTGAAACATGTCAGGAGCCTCGACTTGCTTGATGGATGTCGAGACAGTCCGCAAAAACACTGTCACAAGTAGAGAGGGACCCTGAGGTCACACCAGCATCGCGAAGGAGCTCCATGGGCCCCAAATCAACTCGAGATGAGGCCCGCTTCCCCTGCATTGACTCCAGAGCCATCCCCCGTTCCCCATCAAACACGACCTGAGGCTTGACTCCCTTTAGGCAACTCCAGAGGTTCCCCGAGAACAACGGGGCCAAGTCTAGAGGAGTACCAAGTTCAGCAGAGCAACTCGAGGACTGCTCCGTGTACCCCAAAATTGCCCTCGAGATGAGAGCTGATTCCCTGGCTTAGACTCAAGACGTAGGCCACCTTTTCCACAAGCCCCTCAAGAGGAGGCTTCTCTCAGCAATAGGTATGAGGGAGGGACCCTGAGATTGCTGCCTCAATGGGCATATACACCGAGAAGCCCTGACTCGAAAGGAGGCCGGCTTTCCTTGCAGTGGCTTGAATACAGTCTAGTCTTTCATCTCACAAAGCTGAAGGGATGTCTGCACCACCTGTGGAGTCCCTAGAAGAAAGCCCTAGGCCCCCGACTCCTTTTTCGACGGAATGCCTCACATGCCTCTGACACCTCGAGAGGCACGCAGAGCTCACTGCTTCAAAATTTGACGGAGCCTGACTCCTCTTGAACATTGACAGGAATCCCAGTATCCCTGTGGCTACTGGAAAGGACCCTGGGTCTCCCGACTCACCTCGAGAAGCGTTCCTTTTGCCCTGCCAAGCCTCGAAGAGACTCCTGAGGTGTCCCTCGTAACTCGACAGGAGTCCTGACTTCGTTGAACCAACACGAGGGTTGAAGGGCCATCCCCGCCGTAAGTCGAGAATATACCCCAGGTCCCCGCCGCAACTCGAGAAAAACCATGAGACTTCCCCCTCCAAGCGAGATGAGGCCCGATTCCCCTGCACTGCATGCAGAGCAATTCCGTGAGCCCCCTGAAACATGTCAGGAGCCTCGACTTGCTTGATGGATGTCGAGACAGTCCGCAAAAACACTGTCACAAGTAGAGAGGGACCCTGAGGTCACACCAGCATCGCGAAGGAGCTCCATGGGCCCCAAATCAACTCGAGATGAGGCCCGCTTCCCCTGCATTGACTCCAGAGCCATCCCCCGTTCCCCATCAAACACGACCTGAGGCTTGACTCCCTTTAGGCAACTCCAGAGGTTCCCCGAGAACAACGGGCCAAGTCTAGAGGAGTACCAAGTTCAGCAGAGCAACTCGAGGACTGCTCCGTGTACCCCAAATTGCTTCGAGATGAGAGCTGATTCCCTGGCTTAGACTCAAGACGTAGGCCACCTTTCCACAAGCCCCTCAGAGAAGGAGGCTTCTCTCAGCAATAGGTATGAGGGAGGGACCCTGAGATTGCTCCTCAATGGCATAATACACCGAGAAGCCCTGACTCGAAAGGAGGCCGGCTTCCTTGCAGTGGCTTGAATACAGTCTAGTCTTTCATCTCACAAGCTGAAGGGATGTCTGCACCACCTGTGGAGTCCCTAGAGAAAGCCCTAGGTCCCCGACTTTCCTTTCGACGGAATGCCTCACTATGCCTCTGACACCTCGAGAGGCAACGCTAGAGCTCACTGCTTTACAAAATTTCTTACCGGAGCCGGACTCCTCTTGAAACATTGCACGAGGTCAATCCCAGTATCCCTTTGGCTACGTGATAAGGGACCCTGAGGTTCTCCTCGACTCATCCCTCGAGAAGGCGTTCCTGTTGGCCAAAGACCAAGCTCGAAGAGACCTCCTGAGGTGTCCCTCGTAACTCTACAGGAGTTCCGTGCCTTCGATAACCAACAAACGAACGAGGGTTGATAGGGATCCATCCACTGCCGAAAGTCGAGAATGATACCCCAAGGTCCCACGCCAGCAACTCACATTACAGAAAAACCATAGATACTCTCCCCCTTCTCAATGCGAGTGAGGCGCTCGATCCCTCCCCTTACACTGCATGCAGAGCACTTCCGTGAGCCCCTGAAACATTTCAGGAGTAAGCCTCGACCTTCTGAGATGATCGGAGACAAGTCCGCAAAAACACTTGTCACAAGAGTAAGAGGGACCCTGAGGACACACCAGCTATCGCGAAGGAGCCTCCATGGTCCCCAAATCAACTACCCGAGATAGGGCCGAGGCCCAGCATTCCCCTGCATTGACTCCAGAGCCATCCCCCGTTCCCCATCAAACACGACCTGAGGCTTGACTCCCTTTAGGCAACTCCAGAGGTTCCCCGAGAACAACGGGCCAAGTCTAGAGGAGTACCAAGTTCAGCAGAGCAACTCGAGGACTGCTCCGTGTACCCCAAATTGCCTCGAGATGAGAGCTGATTCCCTGGCTTAGACTCAAGACGTAGGCCACCTTTCCACAAGCCCCTCAAGAGGAGGCTTCTCTCAGCAATAGGTATGAGGGAGGGACCCTGAGATTGCTGCCTCAATGGGCATATACACCGAGAAGCCCTGACTCGAAAGGAGGCCGGGTTTCCTTGCAGTGGCTTGAATACAGTCTAGTCTTTCATCTCACAAGGTGAAGGGATGTCTGCACCACCTGTGGAGTCCCTAGAGAAAGCCCTAGGTCCCCGACTCCTTTCGACGGAATGCCTCACATGCCTCTGACACCTCGAGAGGCACGCAGAGCTCACTGCTTCAAAATTTGACGGAGCCTGACTCCTCTTGAACATTGACAGGAATCCCAGTATCCCTGTGGCTACTGGAAAGGGACCCTGGGTCTCCCGACTCACCTCGAGAAGCGTCCCTTTTGCCCTGCCAAGCCTCGAAGAGACTCCTGAGGTGTCCCTCGTAACTCGACAGGAGTCCTGACTTCGTTGAACAAACACGAGGGTTGAAGGGCCATCCCCGCCGTAAGTCGAGAATGTACCCCAGGTCCCCGCCGCAACTCGAGAAAAACCATGAGACTTCCCCCTCCAAGCGAGATGAGGCCCGATTCCCCTGCACTGCATGCAGAGCAATTCCGTGAGCCCCCTGAAACATGTCAGGAGCCTCGACTTGCTTGATGGATGTCGAGACAGTCCGCAAAAACACTGTCACAAGTAGAGAGGGACCCTGAGGTCACACCAGCATCGCGAAGGAGCTCCATGGGCCCCAAATCAACTCGAGATGAGGCCCGCTTCCCCTGCATTGACTCCAGAGCCATCCCCCGTTCCCCATCAAACACGACCTGAGGCTTGACTCCCTTTAGGCAACTCCAGAGGTTCCCCGAGAACAACGGGCCAAGTCTAGAGGAGTACCAAGTTCAGCAGAGCAACTCGAGGACTGCTCCGTGTACCCCAAATTGCCTCGAGATGAGAGCTGATTCCCTGGCTTAGACTCAAGACGTAGGCCACCTTTCCACAAGCCCCTCAAGAGGAGGCTTCTCTCAGCAATAGGTATGAGGGAGGGACCCTGAGATTGCTGCCTCAATGGGCATATACACCGAGAAGCCCTGACTCGAAAGGAGGCCGGGTTTCCTTGCAGTGGCTTGAATACAGTCTAGTCTTTCATCTCACAAGGTGAAGGGATGTCTGCACCACCTGTGGAGTCCCTAGAGAAAGCCCTAGGTCCCCGACTCCTTTCGACGGAATGCCTCACATGCCTCTGACACCTCGAGAGGCACGCAGAGCTCACTGCTTCAAAATTTGACGGAGCCTGACTCCTCTTGAACATTGACAGGAATCCCAGTATCCCTGTGGCTACTGGAAAGGGACCCTGGGTCTCCCGACTCACCTCGAGAAGCGTCCCTTTTGCCCTGCCAAGCCTCGAAGAGACTCCTGAGGTGTCCCTCGTAACTCGACAGGAGTCCTGACTTCGTTGAACAAACACGAGGGTTGAAGGGCCATCCCCGCCGTAAGTCGAGAATGTACCCCAGGTCCCCGCCGCAACTCGAGAAAAAACCATGAGACTTCCCCCTCCAAGCGAGATGAGGCCCGATTCCCCTGCACTGCATGCAGAGCAATTCCGTGAGCCCCCTGAAACATGTCAGGAGCCTCGACTTGCTTGATGGATGTCGAGACAGTCCGCAAAAACACTGTCACAAGTAGAGAGGGACCCTGAGGTCACACCAGCATCGCGAAGGAGCTCCATGGGCCCCAAATCAACTCGAGATGAGGCCCGCTTCCCCTGCATTGACTCCAGAGCCATCCCCCGTTCCCCATCAAACACGACCTGAGGCTTGACTCCCTTTAGGCAACTCCAGAGGTTCCCCGAGAACAACGGGCCAAGTCTAGAGGAGTACCAAGTTCAGCAGAGCAACTCGAGGACTGCTCCGTGTACCCCAAATTGCCTCGAGATGAGAGCTGATTCCCTGGCTTAGACTCAAGACGTAGGCCACCTTTCCACAAGCCCCTCAAGAGGAGGCTTCTCTCAGCAATAGGTATGAGGGAGGGACCCTGAGATTGCTGCCTCAATGGGCATATACACCGAGAAGCCCTGACTCGAAAGGAGGCCGGGTTTCCTTGCAGTGGCTTGAATACAGTCTAGTCTTTCATCTCACAAGGTGAAGGGATGTCTGCACCACCTGTGGAGTCCCTAGAGAAAGCCCTAGGTCCCCGACTCCTTTCGACGGAATGCCTCACATGCCTCTGACACCTCGAGAGGCACGCAGAGCTCACTGCTTCAAAATTTGACGGAGCCTGACTCCTCTTGAACATTGACAGGAGCAATAGGTAATCCCAGTATCCCTGTTGGCTACTGAGACGAATAGGGATCCCTAGGGTCTCCCGGACTCCAAACCTTTTCGGAGTGAAGCGATCCCTTTTGCCCTGACCAAGCTCGTACAGGAGACCTCGCTGAGGTGGTCCCTCGTAACTCAGGCAGAAGCCTTAGGCCTACTTGACCTTCACGCCTTTGAACAAACAAGAGGGTTAAATTGAACAACAAACGAGGAAAATTCCTTTTTGCTTATTTTTTTTAGGTTAAAAAAATATGTATAAGTGGGTTGAGTTTAAAGGGCCTACCCCGCCGTAAGTCTCGAGAATGTACCCAGTGTCCCACGCCGGGGACCGCAACCTGTCAGAGAAATGATACCATGAAAAACCTTTCGTCCCCCTCTCCAAAGCAGTGGATAGAAGATGGGGGAGGGCGCACCGAATATCACCCTGTCACTTTGCTGATGCAAGGGAAGTCATTTCGGGTTAGAAGTTGAGCCCCCCCTGAAAACCATGGTCAGGGAAGCCTCGATTTGCTTGGATGGGGCATGGGTCGGATGGGGGGGGGACAGGTTACCGCAAAAAAAACACTGTTCACACAAGTAAGGAGAGGGGAGACGTCCTTGGAAGGGACCCCACCAGGCTTGCCGGAGAAAGGAGCGTCCATGGGTTGGGGGAGGCCCACGAACAAGATTTACAAGAGCTCCCCCTAGAGGGAATGAGGGCCTCCCTGCTTTCCCCCTGCAAGTGAACCTCCACCAGCAGCCAATTCCCCCCCGTTTTCCACCATCAAAACACGGGACCTGAGGCTTTTTAGGAACTCCCTTGGGCTAGGCCAACTTCCAATGGAGGGTTTCCGCCCCAGCATCAAAGCCAATGGGCCCAAAGTCATTGGTGGTCCAATAGAATGGAAGTTTACCCCAAAAAATACTCAGCAGGAGCAAAAACCCTCCTGAGGGGGGGAATCTGGCTTTCCCGTGTTTAACCCCAAATTGTCCTCGCGAGAAGGGAGAGACTGGATTCCCCTGCATGGCTCATAGGGGACTCACGGACCACGTATGACGGGCAACACCTTTCACACAAGCCCCTCAAGAGGAGTTGGCTTTTCAATATCGGGCAATAGGCAATAGGGTATTGGAGGGTACGGGGTACCCACCTGAAAGATTGCTTGCCTCAAATGGGGCATATACCGCCGAAGGAGGAAGCCCCTGACTCGAAAAGAAGAGGGGCTCGGGTTTCCTGGACTGCTACAGTGGCCCTTGATAATACAGTCTAGTCTTTCATTCTCAACAAGAGTTGAGAAGGGATTTTTTATGTCCTTGCGAACCACCTGTGGAGGCGTACCACTAGAGAAAGCCGCTTAGGTACCCCACCGAAACTCCTATTTCGACGGATTAAATGCGCTCCACATGCCTCTTTGGGGGGACACTCGTACGAGGAGCAGTCGCAGAGCTCTACAACTTAGCTTAAATCAAAATTTTGACGTTCGAGCCATGAGATCCCTCTTGAAAACATTGACAGGAATGTCCCCCAGTATCTCCTGTTTGTGGGTTTACTGGAAAGGGACTCCCATTGGGTCTCCCCCCTGAGACTCACCTCGAGAACAGCGATTCCTTTTGGGCCCTGCCAGAAGCCTCTGAAGAGACTCCTTAGATGGAGGTGTCCCTCGCTAACTCGACATTGCAGGAGTCCTTGAAATCTTCGTTGAACAAACTACGAGGGTTGCGGTTGAAGGGCCATCCCCGCACGGTAAGTCATTAGAGAAAATGAATACCCCCAGGTCCCTCGCCGCGCCGCAAAACTCGAGGACAAAGGGAGACTGAAAAAACCATAGAAGACTTCTCCCACTTCAAGCGAGAATGATGGAGGGGCCCAGCCAACGATTCCATCCTGCCCACGTTGTCTATGGGCAGGAAGCAATTTCCGTGTGAGCCCCCCTGAAACATGTCAGGAGCCTCGATCATTGCTTGATGGATGAATTATCGAAAGGGGGTGACATGTGTTCCGCATAACAAAAAACACTCGTCACTCAAGTTTATGAGAGGGACTCTTTGAGGGTCACACCATCGCCAATCGCGAATAAAGGAGCTCCATGGGCCCACAATATCAACTCGAAGTCATGAGGCCCGCTATCCCCTGCATTGGGGGACTCCAGAGCCATACCCGCGTTCTCCCATCAAACATACGGGACCTGAGGCTTTCGCCTTGACTCCCTTTAGGCAAAAACTCCAGAGGTTCACTTCCTCCCACCTAGAAAGGAGAAACTAACGGGCCAAGTCTAGGGGAGAACCAAGGTTTTCACGCAAGGAGCAACTCGAATGGACTGCTCCTTGTGCTACCCCAAATTTTGCCTCGAGATGCTTTCGAGCTGATTTCCATGCTTTGGGGATATCTCGTAGACCCATTCACACCTTACTCTATCCAGGACTCGTAGGCCAAACCTTTCCACAAGCCCCTCATAAGAAGAGGGGTGGGCTTCTCTCAGCCCAATCTAGGTATGAGGGCAGGGGGACCCTGAGATTTGCTGCACTCAATGGGGGCATATACACCGAGAAGGGAACGGCCCTGACTCCGAAAGGATCGGCCGGGTTTCCTTGCAGTGGCTTGAAATACCAGTCCTAGTCTTTTATCTCACAAGGTGAAGGGATGTCATGGCAAACAAAAACCACCTGTGGAGTCCCTAGAGATTTCAAAAAAGCCCTAGGTTCCCCGACATCCTGTTCGACGGAATGCCTCACATTGCCTCTGACAACTCTCGAGAGGCACGCAGAGCTCACTGCTTCAAAATTTTGACAGGAGCCTGACTCCTCTTGAACATTGACAGGAATTCCCAGCTTATCCCTGTGTGGCTACTGGAAAGGGACCCTGGGTCTCCCGACTCACCTCGAGAAGCGTCCCTTTTTGCCCTGCCCAAGCCTCGTCAGAATGAGACTCCTGATCAGGTGTCCCTCGTTAACTCGACCGCGACTCCTGACCTTCGTTGTAACAAACAGCAGATATAGGGGTTGAATGCGGCCTCATCCCCGCCGTTTATATAAGTTCTGAGAATGATTACCCCAGCGTCCCCGCCGTCTACTCAGAGACAAAAAACCATGAGACTTCCCCCGCCTCCTAAGCCGAGATGAGGCCCGATTCCCCTGATAATGCATGCAGACAGCAATTCCGTCAAGAGCCCCCTGAAACATGTCAGGAGCCTCGACTTCGCTTGAATGTGATGTCGAGACAGTTCCCGCAAAAACACTTGTCACATGGTACGAGAACGGGACCCTGCGAGGTCACACCACGGCATCCGTCGAAGCTGAGCTCCATTGGGGCCCCCAATCAAACTCGAGATGTAGGGCCCGCATTCCCCCCGTCCCCATGCATATTGACTCCAGAGCCATCCCCCGTTCCCACGATCAAACATCGACGGCTGAAGATCTTGGACTCCCTTTAGGCAGAACGTCTTGACCAGAGGATTCCTTCCACTCTTTATTTTGACGAACAACGGGGCCAAGTCTCTGTGAACGACTTACCAAGTTTCCTGGACAGAGCAACTCCACAACATCCAACCGAGGACCTGCTCCCGTGTGCCCCAAATTGCTCTCGAGATGAGCAGCTAGATTCCACTCGGCATTAGACTCAAGACTGTAGGCCCAACCTTTCCAACCAGCCCCCTCAAGAGGTTGATGGGCTTCAGTAGTCTCAGCAATAGTATGATGGGAGTGGACCCTTGAGATTGCTGCCTCAATGGGCATTTACAACCTGAGAAGCCCTGATCTCGAAAGGTCGTCGGCGGCTTTCCTGTGCAGCTGGGCTTGAAAGTACAGTCTTTAGTCTTTCAGGGATCACAATCACGCCTCAGAAGGCGAGATCATGTCCTTGCAACTCAACTATGGAGTCCCTAGAGAAAGCGTCCTATGGCCAATCCCGACTCTTTCGACGGACATGCTTCGCAATCTCTGCACAGTCTGCCACCTCCCGAAGATATTCACGCAAGAGCTCTCATCTGCTTCAAAATTTGACGGAGCCTGACTTTCTCATGGAAGCATTCGACAGGTTTCCCCTGTTTCCCTACTGGCGACATGGAAAGGGACTACTGGGTTCTCCTCGATTCACCTCGAGAAGCGTTCCTTTTGCCATGCTCAATGCCTTCGAAAGAGACTCCTGAAGGTGTTCCCCTCGTATTTCGACAGGAGCCTGACTTCGTTCGAATCCAAACCGAAGGTTGTGAAGCGGCATCTCCCGCGACGTTATCTTAAGCGCGAGAGAAGAGATACCGCAAGAGTGATCCCCGCCGCAGTACTCGAGAAAACACCATGAGAACTTCCCCGCCTCCAAGACTAGAGGATGAGGCCCGATTCCCTGCACTGCTATGCTGATCGATCAATTCCCGTGAGTCCTAGATAGTGAAACATGTCAGTGAGCTCGATCTTGCCTTGTAAGGAAATGTTCGAGGACAGTCCGCAAAAACACTTGTCACAAGTGTGTAGAGACGGTGATCCTGCCCTAGAAGGTCACACTATACCACATCGCGAAGGAGCTCCAGGGGCCCCAAATCGCGAACTCGAGGATGAGTAGGCCCCGCTTCCCCTTGCATTGACTCCCCCGAGAGCCATCACCCCTCGTTCCCCGCATCAAACACGACACTGATGGGACTTTTGTATCTCCCCTTTAATGCAACTTCCAGAGGTTCCCCGAGAACAACGGGCCAAGTCTAAGAAGGAGTACCAGTGTTCAGCAGAGCAACTCGAGGACTGCTCCGTTGTAACCCAAATTGCCTCGAGATGAGAGCTGATTCCCTGGCTTAGACTCAAGACGTAGGCCACCTTTCCACAAGCCCCTCAAGAGGGAGGCTTCTTGCTCAGCAATAGGTATGAGGGAGGACCCTGAGATTGCTTGCCTCAATGGGCATATACATGCCGAGAAGACCCTGACTCGGAAAGGAAGGCCGGCTTTCCTTTTAACAGTGGCTTCGAATACATCTATCTTTCCAGACATCTCACAAGGTGAAGGGTTGTCAACTGCACCACCTGTGGTTCAAGTCCCTAGAATGAAAGCCCTAGGACCGCCTGTCCACGGTAGGCCTAATCGACAGGAGCTATAGCCTCACATAGGTTCCTCTGACTACATCTCCGAGAGGCACGCACAGAGATCACTTACTAGCAGCTTCAAAATTGACGGGGAGCCTGACTCCTCTGTGAACATATGACAGGAATCTGCAGTATCCCTGTGGCTTATCGGGATAAGGGACCCTGGGTCTCCCGTCTCACTGTCTGGCGCTCGAAAGCGTCCCTTTTGCCCCTCGCCAACGCCTCGAAGAGACTCCTGAGGTGTCCCGGATAGCTATAACTCGACAGGACATCCTGACGCTCGTTGACCAAACACGTAGGTGGTTGAAGGAGCCAGTGTGTCCCGCCGTAATTCGAGAAGAGAGCCGAATGTTAACTGTACCCCAGGTCCCCGCCGAGCAACTCGAGGAAAAAACATGAGACTTTCCCCCTCCAGAGCGAAGATGAGGCCCGATTCCTCCTGCACTGCATGCATGCAGTCACGAGAGCAATTCCCGTGAGCCCCCTCATAAAACATGTCTGGAGCCCCGACTTGCTTGATGGAATGTATGTCTCGAGACAGTCCCGCAAAAAAACACTGTCACAAGTAAGACGAGGGACCCTGAGGTCACACTCAGACATCTAGCGAAGGAGCTCTATCATGGGCCCAAATCAACTCGAGATGAGGCCCCCGCTTCCCCTGCATTGACTCAGAGCCATCCCCCGTTCCCCATCAAACACTACCTGAGGCTTGACGTCCTCCCTTTAGGCAAACTCCAGAGGTTCCGAACCATAGAGAGAACAACGCGGCCAGAGTCTACTAGAGTGAAGTACCAAGTTCAGCAAGCAAGTACGTCGAGTACCTAGCCTAACGCGGTGTCCGTGTACCCCAAATTGCCTCTCTCGCGAGATGAGAGCTGATTCCCCGTGAGCTTAGACTCAAGACGTAGGCCACCTGTTCACAGCTAAGTCCCCTCAAGAGGAGGCCTCTCTCTTAGCAAAGGTATGCGTGGGAGGGACCCTAGATTGCTGCCTCAATTGCCAGTACACCGAGAATCCTCTGACTCGATATATAGGAGGGCCGGGTTTCCTTGCTATGAGTGGCTTGAATACAGTCTAGTCTTTCATCTCACGAAGGTGAAGAGGATGGTCTGCACCCACCATGTGGAGTTCCCTAGATAACAGCCCTAGGTCCCCGACTCCTTTCGGGACCGGAAATGCTCGTCACATGCCCGCGGACACTGACACCTACAAGCGAAGAGGCACGCAGAGCTCACTGCTTCAAAATTTGACGGAGTCCTAGACTCCTCCTTTGAAACAATGACAGGAATCTCAAGTTATCCCCTGTGGCTACTGGGAGAATGAGGACCCTGGGTCTCGACCGACTCACACTCGAGAATCGTTTGTCCCTTTTGTTTTTGCCCTGCCAGCCTCGAAGAATGGGACTCCTGAGGTAGTCCCTCGTAACTCGACAGATTCCTGACTTTCGGTTGAACAAACAACGAGATGGTTGAAGACTTCCCTCGCCGTATGTACTACGACGAATGATACCCCTGGTACACCCAGTACTGCCTTCTTTACACTGAGAAAAAAACCATGTAGTACACTTCCCTACCATCCAACAGATCGATGATGGCCCCGATCCCCCAACTGCCGCAACTGCAGTAAGATGCCAATTCCGTCGAGCCCCCTGAAAACATGTCAGGAGCCTCGACTTTGCTTGATGGATGTCGAGACAGGGTCCGCAAAAAAACACTGTCACAATAATCGGAGTGAGGGACCCTGGAGTGTCACAATCCAGCAATTAGCGAAAGGAGCTCCATGGGCCCCCAAATCAACTCGAGATGAGGCCGGATGCTTATACCCAGACATTGACTCCAGAGCCAATCCGTCCCGCCGTTCCCCATCAAACACGCGCCTGAGGCTTGACTCCCTTTTATGGCACACTCCAGAGGTTTCCCCCCCCGAGAACAACACTCCAACTCTAGAGGAGTACCTTGTTAAAGTCATAGTAGACTGTCGAGGACTGCTATACGTGAACCCCAATTTCCTCGAGATGAGATCTAATTCACTGGCCTTAGACTCAAGAACACGGAGGCCACCTTGTCCACAAACCCCTCAAGAGGAGCTTCTATCTCAGTAAAACAATAAGAAGTTAATGTGTGAGGGAACCCTCTGAGATTTAGGCTAGTCTCCAGTGGCCAGAAACACGAGAAGGCCCCTGAATCGAAAGGGAGGCCGGGTTTTCCTTTGCAGTGGCATGAATAACAGTCTAGTCTTTAACTCCAAGAATTAAGGTATGTCTGCAACCACCTGTGAGGAGTCGCCTAGAGAAAGCCCGTAGTCCCCGAATCCTTTCGAACGGAAGGGCCTCACATACCTCTTGAACACCCCCGGAGGAGAACACGGCAGAGCACACATGCTTTCAAAATTTGACGGAGCCTGACTCCTCTTGAACAGTGACATGAATCCCGGTAAGTAATTCCCTGGTGGCTACTGGAAAGGGACCCTGGTCCCTCTAACAGCCGACGGAAGCGGTTCCCGACCTCAATAGAAGCGTGCACCTTTAAGTCTTTGCCCTGCCAGCCTGCAGAAGAGACTCCAGAATAGTAGACCCTCTGTGAAACTCGACATGACTCCTGACTTCGATCGAACAAACACTGATGATGTTGAAAAGGTGGCCACTCCCCGCCCGCTAAGTCAGAGCCAGAAACTCAAATGAGCTAGAGCCACCCCAGCCCCCGCCCCGCCGCAACTCGAGAAAAACAAATGAGACTTCCCCCTCCCAAGCGAAAACGATGAGCCCAAAAAAGATTGCCCCTGCACTACACATCAGCATCAATTCCTGTGGTAGCCCCCCTGTGAAACAAGTCAGGAGCCTCGACTTGCTTGATGGATGTCGAGACAGTCCGCAAAAAAAACACTGTCACAAGTTAAAGAGATGGGGACCCTGAGGTCACACCAGCATCGCGAAGGAGCGTCCATGGGCCCCAAATCAACTCGAGATGAGCCCCGCTTCCCCTGCATTTAACTCCAGAGCCATCCCCCATTCCCATCAAACACGACCTAGAGCTTGACTCCCCTTTTTAATAGGCAACTCCAGAGGTTTCCCCGAGAACGAACTGGGCCAAGTCAAGACGAGTACCAAGTTCAGCAGAGCAACTCGAGGACTGCTCCGTTGTACCCCAAATTGCCTCGAGATGAGACGCTGATTCCCTGCTTAGACATCAAGACGTAGGCCACCTTTCCACAAGCCCCTCAAGAGGAGGCTTCTCTCAGCAATAGGTATGAGGGAGGGACCCTGAGATTGCTGCCTCAATGGGCATATACACCGAGAAGTGCGCCCTGAGTGTCGATAAGGAGGCCGGGTTTCCTTGCAGTGCTTGAATACAGTCTAGTCTATTCTTCAATCTCACAAGGTGAAGGATGTCTGCACCACCTGTGTGAGGAGTCCCTAGAGAAAGCGACACGCCCTAGGTCCCCGACTCCTTTCGACGGAATGCCTCACATGCCTCTGACACCATGTCCTCCCCCGAGAGGCACGCAGAGCTCACTGCTTCAAAATTTTGACGGAGCCTGCTCCTCTTGAACATTGACAGGAATCCCAGTATCCCTGTGGCTACTGGAAAGGGACCCTGGGTCTCCCGACTCACCTCGAGAAGCGTCCCTTTTGCCCTGCCAAGCCTCGAAGAGACTCCTGAGGTGTCCCTCGTAACTCGACAGGAGTCCTGACTTCGTTGAACAAACACGAGGGTTGAAGGGCCATCCCCGCCGTAAGTCGAGAATGTACCCCAGGTCCCCGCCGCAAACTCGAGAAAAAACCATGAGACTCCCCCTCCAAGCGAGATGAAGCCCGATTCCCCTGCACTGCATGCAGAGCAATTCCGTGAGCCCCCTGAAACATGTCAGGAGCCTCGACTTGCTTGATGGATGTCGAGACAGTCCGCAAAAACACTGTCACAAGTAGAGAGGGACCCTGAGGTCACACCAGCATTGCGAAGGAGCTCCATGGTCCCCAAATCAACTCGAGATGAGGCCCGCTTCCCCTGCATTGACTCCAGAGCCATCCCCCGTTCCCCATCAAACACGACCTGAGGCTTGACTCCCTTTAGCAACTCCAGAGGTTCCCCGAGAACAACGGGCCAAGTCTAGAGGAGTACCAAGTTCAGCAGAGCAACTCGAGGACTGCTCCGTGTACCCCAAATTGCCTCGAGATGAGAGCTGATTCCCTGGCTTAGACTCAAGACGTAGGCCACCTTCCCCACCCCCACCCACAAGCCCCTCAAGAGGAGGCTTCTCTCAGCAATAGGTATGAGGGAGGGACCCTGAGATTGCTGCCTCAATGGGCATATACACCGAGAAGCCCTGACTCGAAAGGAGGCCGGGTTTCCTTGCAGTGGCTTGAATACAGTCTAGTCTTTCATCTCACAAGGTGAAGGGATGTCTGCACCACCTGTGGAGTCCCTAGAGAAAGCCCTAGGTCCCCGAACTCCTTTCGACGGAATGCCTCACATGCCTCTGACACCTCGAGAGGCACGCAGAGCTCACTGCTTCAAAATTTGACGGAGCCTGACTCCTCTTGAACATTGACAGGAATCCCAGTTTCCCTGTGGCTACTGGAAAGGGACCCTGGTCTCCCGACTCACCTCGAGAAGCGTCCCTTTTGCCCTGCCAAGCCTCGAAGAGACTCCTGAGGTGTCCCTCGTAACTCGACAGGAGTCCTGACTTCGTTGAACAAACACGAGGGTTGAAGGGCCATCCCCGCCGTAAGTCGAGAAATGTACCCCAGGTCCCCGCCGCAAACTCGAGAAAAACCATGAGACTTTCCCCTCCAAGCGAGATGAGGCCCGATTCCCCTGCACTGCATGCAGAGCAATTCCGTGAGCCCCCTGAATCATGTCAGGAGCCTCGACTTGCTTGATGGATGTCGAGACAGTCCGCAAAAACACTGTCACAAGTAGAGAGGGACCCTGAGGTCACACCAGCATCGCGAAGGAGCTCCATGGGCCCCAAATCAACTCGAGATGAGGCCCGCTTGCCCCCCCTGCATTGACTCCAGAGCCATCCCCAGTTCCCCATCAAACACGACCTGAGGCTTGACTCCCTTTAGGCAACTCCAGAGGTTCCCCGAGAACAACGGCCAAGTCTAGAGGAGTACCAAGTTGAGCAGAGCAACTCGAGGACTGCTCCGTTGTACCCCAAATTGCCTCGAGATGAGAGCTGATTCCCTGGCTTAGACTCAAGACGTAGGCCACCTTTCCACAAGCCCCTCAAGAGGAGGCTTCTCTCAGCAATAGGTATGATGGAGGGACCCTGAGATTGCTGCCTCAATGGGCATATACACCGAAAGCCCTGACTCGAAAGGAGGCGGGTTTCCTTGCAGTGGCTTGAATACAGTCTAGTCTTCATCTCACAAGGTGAAGGGATGTCTGCACCACCTGTGGAGTCCCTAGAGAAACCCTAGGTCCCCGACTCCTTCGACGGAATGCCTCACATGCCTCTGACTCCTCGAGAGGCACGCAGAGCTCACTGCTTCAAAATTTGACGGAGCCTGACTCCTCTTGAACATTGACAGACGAATCCCAGTATCCCTGTGGCTACTGGAAAGGGACCCTGGGTCTCCCGACTCACCTCGAGTAAACCCACAAAAGCGTCCCTTTTGCCCTGCCAAGCCTCGAAGAGACTCCTGAGGTGTCCCTCGTAACTCGACAGGAGTCCTGACTTCGTTGAACAAACACACGGGTTGAAGGGCCATCCCCGCCGTAAGTCGAGAATGTACCCCAGGTCCCCGCCGCAACTCGAGAAAAACCATGAGACTTCCCCCTCCAAGCGAGATGAGGCCCGATTCCCCTGCACTGCATGCAGAGCAATTCCGTGAGCCCCCTGAAACATGTCAGGAGCCTCGACTTGCTTGATGGATGTCGAGACAGTCCGCAAAAACACGGTCACAAGTAGAGAGGGACCCTGAGGTCACACCAGCATCGCGAAGGAGCTCCATGGGCCCCAAATCAACTCGAGATGAGGCCCGCTTCCCCTGCAATTGACAGAGTCCAGCAAGCCATCCCCGTTCCCCATCAAACACGACCTAGGCTTGAATCCCTTTAGGCAACTCCAGAGTTCCCCGAGAACAACGGGCCAAGTCTAGAGGAGTACCAAGTTCACAGAGCAACTCGAGGCACTGCTCCGTGTACACCCAAATTGCCTCGAGATGAGAGCTGATTCCTGGCTTAGACTCAAGACGTTAGGCCACCTTTCCACAAGCCCCTCAAGAGAGGCTTTCTCTCAGCAATAGGTATGAGGGAGGGACCCTGAGATTGCTGCGCCTCAATGGGCATATACACCGAGAAGTCCTGACTCGAAAGGAGGCCGGGTTTCCTTGCAGTGGCTTGAATACAGTCTAGTCTTTCATCTCACAAGTGAAGGGAGGTTCTGCACCACCTGTGTAGTCCCTATATAAGAAATCGCCCTAGGTCCCCGACTCCTTTCGACGAAAATGCCTCACATGCCTCTGACACCTCGAGAGGCACGCAGAGCTCACTGCTTCAAAATTTGACGGAGCCTGACTCCTCTTGAACATTGAACAGAATCCCAGTATCCCTGTGGCTACTGGAAAGGGACCCTGGGTCATCCCGACTCACCTCGAGAAGCGTCCCTTTGCCCTGCCAACCTCGAAGAGACTCCTGAGGTGTCCCTCGTAACTCGACAGGAGTCCTGACTTCGTTGAACAAACACGAGGGTTGAAGCCTTCCCGCCGTAAGTCGAGAATGTACCCCAGGTCCCCGCCGCAACTCAAAAACCATGAGACTTCCCCTCCAAGCGATATGAGGCCCGATTCCCTGCACTGCATGCAGAGCAATTCCCGTGAGCCCCCTGAAAACATCAGTCAGGAGCCTCGACTTTCTTGATGATTCGAGACAGTCCGCAAAAACACTATCACAAGTAGAGAGGACCCTGATGTCACACCAGCATCCGCGAAGGAGCTCCATGGGCCCCAAATCAACTCGAGATGAGGCCCTCTTCCCCTGCATTGACGCCAGAGCCATCCCCCGTTCCCCATCAAACACGCCCTGAGCTTGACTCCCTTTACAGGGCAACTCCACAATGTTCCCCGTAGAACAACGGGCAAGTCTAGAGGATACCAAGTTCAAGCAAGCAACTCGAGGACTGCTCCGTGTACCCCAAATTGCCCCCCTCGAATGAAGCTGATTCCCTGGCTTAGACTCAAGACGTATACCCACCTTTCCACAAGACGCCCCTCAAGAGGAGGCTTCTCTCAGACAATAGGTATAAAGGGAGGACCTGAGATTGCTGCCTCAATGGGCATATACAACCGAAAGGCCCTACTCGAAAGGAGGCCCCGGCTTTTCTCGTGCAGTGGCTTGAATACAGTCTAGTCTTTCATCTCACAATGGTGGAAGGGATGTCTGCACCACCTGTGGATGTCCCTAAGGAAGCCCTAGTCCCCGACTCCTTTCGACGGAATGCCTCACATGCTCTGACACCACGTAGAAGGCAACGCAGACTCACTGCCTCAAAATTTGACAGGAGCCTGAACTCCTCTTGAACATTTGACAGGAATCCCAGTATCCCTGTTGGCTACTGGAAAGGACCCTGGGTCTCCCGACTCACCTCGAGAAAGCGCCTTTTGCCCTGCCAAGCCTCGAAGAGACTCTGAGGTGTCCCTCTAAAACTCGACAGACTCCTAGACTTCGTTGAAACAGAACGGATTCACGAGGGTTGAAGGGCCTTCCCCCGCTTATCGGTCCGAAAGTCGAGAATGTACCCCAGGTCCCCGCCGCAACTCATGAGCCAAAGAAAACCATGAGACTTTCCCCTCCAAGCGAGATGAGGGCCCGATTCCCCTGCACTGCATGCAGAGCAATTCCGTGAGCCCCCTGAAACATGTCAGGCGAGCCTCGACTTGCTTGATGGATGTCGAGACAGTCCGCAAAAACACTGTCACAAGTAAGAGGGACCCTGAGGTCACACCAGCATCGCCCGCGAAGGAGCTCCATTGCCCCAAATCAACCACTCGAGAGTGAGGCCCGCTTCCCCTGCATTGACTCCAGAGCCATCCCCCGTTCCCCATCAAACACGACCTGAGGCTTTGACTCCCTTTTTAGCAACTCCAGAGTAGTCCCCGAGAACAACGGGCCAATCTATAGGAGTACCAAGTTCAGCAGAGCAACTCGAGGTCACTGCTGCCGTGATACCCCAAATTACTGCTTACTCGAGATGAGAGCTGATTTCCCTGGCTTAGACTCAACGAACGTAGTGCCACCTTTTCCACAAGCCCCTCAAGAGGAGGGCTTCTCTCAGCAATAGCGGTCGTATGAGGGAGGACCCTGAGGATTGCTGCCTCAATGGGCATATACACCGAGAAGCCCTGACTCGAAAGGAGGCTCGGGATTTCCTTGCAGTGGCTTTGAATACAGTCTAGTCTTTCATCTCACAAGGTGAAGGGATGTCTGCACCACCTTGGAGTCCCTAGAGAGAAGCCCTAGGTCCCCGATTCCTTTTTCGACGGAAATGCCTCACATGCCTCTGACACCTCGAGAGCACCAGAGCTCACTGCGTCAAAAATTGTGACGGAGCCTGACTCCTCTTGAACATTGACAGGAATCCCAGTATCCCTAGTGGCTACTGGAAAGGGACCCGGGGTCTCCCGACTCACCTCGAGAATGCGTCCTTTGCCCCTGCCAAGCCTCGAATAGACTCCTGAGGGTGTTCCCTCGTAATTCGACAGAGTTAAAAAGACGATCCTGACTTGACTCGTTGCGAACAACCTCTGTTGGGTTAAGGGGCCATCCTCCCCGCCGATAAGTCGAGAATGTACCCTCAGTTCCCCCGCCCGAGCATACTTCGAAAAAAACATGAGACTAGTGCCCCCTCCAAGCGAGATGAAGACTGATATTCCCCTGCACTGCATGCAGAGCAATTGCATTCCGTGAGCCCCCTGAAACATGACTACCCAGGAAGCCTCAACTTTGCTTAGGATAGTTGAGTGGTCAGACAGTCCGCTAAAAACACTGTCAGCACTAGTAGAGAGGGACCCTGAGGTTCACATCAGCATGCGGCGAAGAGACGCACCATGGCCCCAAATCAACTCGATATGAGGCCCGCTTCCCCTGCATTGACTCCAGAGCCATCCCCTCGTTCCCCATCAAACACGACCTGAGGCGTCTTCTGTGTTGACTCCCTATTAGGCAACTCCAGAGAGTTCCCCGAGAACAACGGGTTCAAGTCTAGAGGTTTGTACCGATTGTCAGTTAGAGCATAAACGTCGAGGGACTTCTCCGTACGTACCCCTAAATTGCCTCGAGATGAGAGCTGATTCCCTGGCTTAACATCAAGACGTAGGCCACCTTTCCACTAGCCCCTCAAGAGGAGGCTAGGTGCTCTCAGCAATAGGTATGAGGGAGGGTCTGACCTGTTTGCATGTTGGTCTGGCCTCAATGTTGTTGTGCATTGTATACATTATGACCGAGAAGCTCGCCTGACTCGAATAAGGAGGCCGGTTTTCCTTGCAGTGGCTTGAATACTAGTTCTAGTCTTTTCATCTCACAATGTGAAGGGATATGGTCCTGCACCTCATGTGTGCAGTCACCTAGCGAGAAGATCCGAGGATCTCAATAGTTCCGAACTTTTAACCATTCGGACAGGAATGCCTCACAATGCCTTATGACACCTGCCGATGCAGGCACGCAGATGGCATGCCCCTGTGCTTCAAAATTAGAACGGAACCAGATTAGCCTCTGATTCATGTGTTCAGGAATCACGCAGTAAGCCCTGTTGGCTAACTGGTAACAAAAATGGACCCTGTGGCCACTCAAGTCGACTCTCCATTGAGACAACGTATTTCCTTGTTTGATTGTGTCTAATACCTGTTGAAGATGCGTCCTTGAAGATGACTCCTGGAGGCCGTCCACTCAGTGAACGCTACAGGAGTCCTAACTGTTCGTTGAACCAACGAGCGAGGTCTTGAAGGGCCGAGCCCCGTACAGTGATTTAAAGATCTAGAATGCTTCCCCAGCGTTGGTCCCCTGCTAGCCAACTTCGTTGTGTATTATATAACTATTGAGATCTATCCCCCTGCTAAGCGAGATGTGAGCTCGCATCCCGCTCTGTCATTTGCTGTTGCCAGTGTGCAGATTTGTCGTGTAGCGCCTCCTGTATAAGATAACTCGTTCAGGAGTGTCGACTTGCTTACATGGGATAGTTATACGAGGTACTGCAGTAGCCGCCAGATGATACATCACCTTGATAGTGTGTACATGTAGTCTCGTCGGAGTTACCCTGTTTTAACTTACCCTGGCAATTGTTACGACATAGAGAGTCCAAATGGAGCCTCAAGAGTGTCAAACGTCGAGATGGGAGTCCCGTTTCCTCCCTGCATGGTGACTCGCAGAGCCCATCCGCCTCCGTTTACCCATCAAAACACACCTGCTAGACATGACTCCCTGTGGTAGGCAGACGTGCGGCGGGTTCCCGGGAGAGAACAAGGGTGTGCTACATAGTACCAGAGAGAAATACCCAAGTTCAAACAGCAGCAATGCTCGAGCGTACTGGCTCCGTCGTATCCCAATAGTGCCTCTCTCTGAAGCCATGAGAGCTTATTCCCTGGCTTACGACTCACAGTGGGACGTAGGCCGGTCCACCGTTCCACAAACACCTCAGACCGAAGGAGCTGTTCTGACGTGCAGCAATAGGTATGTAGAGAGGAGACCCGCTGGAGATGTGCTTGCCTCGCATATGTGGTGATGATACACCGAGAAGCCCTTGCTGGCTGGCTCGAAAGGAGGCACGGGTTTCCGTGGGGAGTTTCCTTGCACAGATGGACTTGCAATACAGTGCTAGGCTGCATTTCGTCTACTACAGAGGTATGATGCAGACGATTGTCGCGTCACACGCACCAGGTGGGCACGAAGAACCCCTCTCGCTCGCGACTAGTCTTTAGCGCGCATCCGCCGACTCTACATTGCCACGCATCTCAGGCATGAATCTCAAATGGCCGTGCTGACACACACTCCTGGTGAAGCACGCAGAGCTCACTGCTTCAAAATTTGACGGAGCTGACTCCTCTTGCCATTAGAGCAGGACAGGAATCCCCAGTATCCCTGTGGCTACCTTGGATAAGGGACTCCTGGGGTCTCTTCGTAACTCACCTCGAGAACGGATAACAAGTAGTCAAGCGGTCCCTTTTGCCCTGCCAAGCCTGCGAAGAGACACCTGAGACAGTGTCACTCGTAACTCGACAGGACCTCACTGACTTCGATTGAACTAAACACAGTAGGTTGAAGGCCATCCCCGCCGTAGTCGAGAATGTAACCCCAGGTTTCGCCGCCGCAACACTCGATAAAAACGCTATGATACGTAGCCCCCCCTCCAAGCGAAAAAAAGCCGATGGTCCTCGGCACTGCATGCAGAGCAAATTCCATGAGGCCCCCTGAAACATGGTCATGTAGCCGTCAGACTTGCTTGATGGATTTGTCGAGACATCCGCAAAATACGACTGTCAACAAGTAGAGAAGAACCCTGAGGTCAGCACCAGCATTGCGAATGAGTCTACCATTGGCCCCAAATACACCTCGAGAATGAGGCCCGACACCGCTTCTCCACCTCTCAGCCTTTGACTCCAGAGCCATCACGCCGTTCGCTCCATCAAACACTACCTGAGGCTTGAGCTTACCCTTTAGGCAACTACCACGTAGTTCCCGAGACAACAACGTGCCAAGTCTAGTAATAGTACCAAATTTCATCAGAGCCAACTACTGAGGAACTGCTCTCGTTGTTAACTCCCCTAACTATTATGCCTCGAGAGATGAGAAGCTGATTCCTGGCTTTAGGACTCATACAGACTAAGGCCCACCTTTCCCATCAAGCCTCCACAAGAGCGAGGCTATTCTCTTCTATCTAACCTATGTAAGTTAGGGAGGGGAACCCTTGATAATTGGCTCGCCTTCAATGGCCATATACACCCAGAAGCCGCGATTCGAAAGGAGCCGGCTTTCTTACTTGCAGTGCGCTTGGAATACAGTCTAGTCTTTCATCTCACAACTCGAAGGGATAGTTCAGCCACCCACCATGTGAGACGTTCACCTATCTACGTGCGAAAACGCCCCTAGATCCCCAACATTTCCTGTCACACGGAATTGCCTCACTATGCCTCTGACCAACAAGTAACCCAATCGAGAAGCAAGCAGAGCCTCACGGCTTCAAAATGGAGATACGGAGCCTGACTCCTCTTCTGAAACATTGGACATGGAATCCCAGTATCCTCCCTGATGGCTACTCATTAGAGAAAGTGGACTACTGGGTCCTCCCGACTCACCCGAGAAGCGTTCCCCTTTGCCCTGCCAAGTGCCTCGAAAGAGACTCCTGAGTGTAGCTCACCCTCGTAGAACTCGAACCAGGAACTCCTGACTTCGTTGAACAAAGCAAACACTAGGGTTGAAGGTCGGTCTCATAACCTCCCTTCTCCATCCCCTGCCGTAAGTCGAGAATGTCACCCCCAGTGTCCCTGCCGCAACTCCGAGAAAAACCATGAGACTTATCCAAATAGCCCCCCTCCAAGCGAGATGAAGCCCGATTCCCCTGCAACGTGCATGCAGAGCAATTCCTGTGAGCCCCCTGAACACCCTGAAACATGGTCAGGAGGGGAGAGCCTCGACTTGCTTGATGGATGTCGAGACAAAGTCCCCGCAAAAAACAACTGTCGCACAAGTGACAGATAGGAGAGACACTGAGGTCACACACCATCTTGCGAACCAAAGAAGCTCCATGGGCCCCCTAAATCAACTCGAGACTAGAGGCCCGCATTTCCCTGCTGCATTGACTCTCAGAGCCATCCCCGTTCCCATCAAACACGACCTGAGGCTTGACTCCCGTTTAGGCATACTCCCATGACGTTTCCCCGAAGAACAACGGGGCCCAAGTCTAAGGAGTTGAGACCAAGTTCGAGCAAGACAACTTTCGAGAGACTGCTACGCTCCGTTACCCCGAAAATTGCCTCGAGATGAGAGCTTGATTACCCTGGCTTAAGACTCAAGACGTAAGCACACCTTCCACAAGCCCCTCAAGAGGAGGCTTCCTCTCTCAGCAATAGGTATGACAGGCGAGGGGACCCTGCCCACTTCAAGGCATAATCCCCGCATAACCTGCCTCAATGAGGGCATGTCATATGTGCAACGGCAGAAACCGATAAGCCTGACTCGAAGAAGTGACCCAAAAGGGCGCTGTTTCCTTGCAGTGGCTTGAATACAGTCTAGTCTTTCATTCCTCACAAGGTGAAGGGATGTCTGCACCACCTGGTCTGAGGATCACCTAGAGAAAGCCCTTACAGGTTCTCCCGGACACACTTGCGAGTACGGGAATGCCTCACAAAATGACCTCTGAACGACCCTCGAGAAGCACGCATGATCCATCTGAATGCTTTTCTCAAAAACCAAATTGGACCGGAAATCCTGACTCCTCGATTAGAACAGTGACAGGAATCACCAGTATCTCCCTGTGGGCTCACTTGGAAAGGGACCCCCTGGAGTCCATCCCCGACCCTCACCCCTCAGAGGACATACGGGGGTGTCCCTTTTTTGCGCCTGCCAACGTCCGAGCGAAAACGCACCCTCCTGAATGTCCCTTCCGTAACTGTCGAACAGGACTCCTGACTGTCGATTTGACATGAACACAAAACAACGATAGGATTAAAGGTGGCTAACCACTGCAACCCTCCCTTCTCTGAACTCCAATTCTATACACAACAACAATACGCCTTACAAGGCGTTCGAGAATGTAACCCCAGGTTATCCCGAACCTCGCAGACTCGACTCGAAAAAACCAATGAGGACTATTCCCCCATCCTAAAGGCGAGATTAGCCCCTGAACTTCACTCTTTCACTCACTCTGCAATGCAGAAGCAATTCCCGTAACAGCCCCACTGAGATGATATGTCATGGGAGCCTTGCTCGAGACTTGCTTGGATGGCATGTTGAAGATAGACGCCGCCAAAAACACTGTGTCACAAGTAGAGAGGGAACTCGCAGAGGTCCACACCTCTAGGCATTGCAAGAAGCTCCTTGGGCCCCAAAATCCTCTCTCCGAGAGTGAGGACCCGCTTCCCCTGCATTGTACTCCAGGAGCCATCCCCATCCCTCATCAAAAACACGACTGTAGGCTTGACGTCCCTTTAGGGGAACATCCGCGGAGGTCACTCCCACAGAACAACGGCCAAAATTCTATACGACATACACACTAAGCGTTCAGCAAAGGCATATCTACGAGATACTGTCTTCCGTGTACCACCAACTTAGTGCGCCATCGAGATTGAGACAGGCTCTGATTCAAACTCCCTGCTGTACTATGACTCAATGACGGTAGGACCTACTCATTTTATTTCCACCTAGATCCCCAGTCACAAGTCAGGAGGCTTACTCTCAGCAATAGGTCATGTAGGGAGATGACCCTGAGATTGCTTGCCTCATGGCCATATACAGAGAACCATACACCGAGATGCTCCCTCATGACGTCGAAAGGAGGCCGGGTTTCCCCTTGTCAGTGGCTTGAATACAGTCTAGTCTTTCATCTCACAAGGTGAAGGGATGTCTGCACCACCTGTGGAGTCCCTAGAGAAAGCCCTAGGTCCCCGACTCCTTTCGACGGAATGCCTCACATGCCTCTGACACCTCGAGAGGCACGCAGAGCTCACTGCTTCAAAATTTGACGGAGCCTGACTCCTCTTGAACATTGACAGGAATCCCAGTATCCCTGTGGCTACTGGAAAGGGACCCTGGGTCTCCCGACTCACCTCGAGAAGCGTCCCTTTTGCCCTGCCAAGCCTCGAAGAGAGACTCCTGAGGTGTCCCTCGTAACTCGACAGGAGTCCTGACTTCGTTGAACAAACACGAGGGTTGAAGGGCCATCCCCGCCGTAAGTCGAGAATGTACCCCAGGTCCCCGCCGCAACTCGAGAAAAACCATGAGACTTCCCCCTCCAAGCGAGATGAGGCCCGATTCCCCTGCACTGCATGCAGAGCAATTCCGTGAGCCCCCTGAAACATGTCAGGAGCCTCGACTTGCTTGATGGATGTCGAGACAGTCCGCAAAAACACTGTCACAAGTAGAGAGGGACCCTGAGGTCACACCAGCATCGCGAAGGAGCTCCATGGGCCCCAAATCAACTCGAGATGAGGCCCGCTTCCCCTGCATTGACTCCAGAGCCATCCCCCGTTCCCCATCAAACACGACCTGAGGCTTGACTCCCTTTAGGCAACTCCAGAGGTTCCCCGAGAACAACGGGCCAAGTCTAGAGGAGTACCAAGTTCAGCAGAGCAACTCGAGGACTGCTCCGTGTACCCCAAATTGCCTCGAGATGAGAGCTGATTCCCTGGCTTAGACTCAAGACGTAGGCCACCTTTCCACAAGCCCCTCAAGAGGAGGCTTCTCTCAGCAATAGGTATGAGGGAGGGACCCTGAGATTGCTGCCTCAATGGGCATATACACCGAGAAGCCCTGACTCGAAAGGAGGCCGGGTTTCCTTGCAGTGGCTTGAATACAGTCTAGTCTTTCATCTCACAAGGTGAAGGGATGTCTGCACCACCTGTGGAGTCCCTAGAGAAAGCCCTAGGTCCCCGACTCCTTTCGACGGAATGCCTCACATGCCTCTGACACCTCGAGAGGCACGCAGAGCTCACTGCTTCAAAATTTGACGGAGCCTGACTCCTCTTGAACATTGACAGGAATCCCAGTATCCCTGTGGCTACTGGAAAGGGACCCTGGGTCTCCCGACTCACCTCGAGAAGCGTCCCTTTTGCCCTGCCAAGCCTCGAAGAGACTCCTGAGGTGTCCCTCGTAACTCTCCAGGAGTCCTGACTTCGTTGAACAAACACGAGGGTTGAAGGGCCATCCCCGCCGTAAGTCGAGAATGTACCCCAGGTCCCCGCCGCAACTCGAGAAAAACCATGAGACTTCCCCCTCCAAGCGAGATGAGGCCCGATTCCCCTGCACTGCATGCAGAGCAATTCCGTGAGCCCCCTGAAACATGTCAGGAGCCTCGACTTGCTTGATGGATGTCGAGACAGTCCGCAAAAACACTGTCACAAGTAGAGGGACCCTGAGGTCACACCAGCATCGCGAAGGAGCTCCATGGGCCCCAAATCAACTCGAGATGAGGCCCGCTTCCCCTGCATTGACTCCAGAGCCATCCCCCGTTCCCCATCAAACACGACCTGAGGCTTGACTCCCTTTAGGCAACTCCAGAGGTTCCCCGAGAACAACGGGCCAAGTCTAGAGGAGTACCAAGTTCAGCAGAGCAACTCGAGGACTGCTCCGTGTACCCCAAATTGCCTCGAGATGAGAGCTTATTCCCTGGCTTAGACTCAAGACGTAGGCCACTTTCCACAAGCCCCTCAAGAGGAGGCTTCTCTCAGCAATAGGTATGAGGGAGGGACCCTGAGATTGCTGCCTCAATACATATACACCGCGAATCCCTGACGGACGAAAGGAGGCCGGGTTTTCTTGCAGTGGCTTGAAATACAGTCCTAGTCTTTTCTTCTCACATGCTGAAGGGATGTCTGCACCACCTTGGGGAGTCCCCTAGTGAAAGCCCTAGGCCCCCGACTTCCTTTTCGACGGAATGTTTCACCTGCCTCTGAAACCCGCCGCGAGGCACGCAGAGCTCACATAGCTGCCTCAAAAAATTTGACGGAGCCTGACTCCCTCTTGAACATGATGACGAGGAAGGCCCTGTTTCCCGGTGGCTACTGGAAAGGGACCCTGGGTTCTCCCAGACTCCACTGCACGATAAGCGTTCCCGCTTTTGCCCTAGCCAAGCCTCGAAAGACTTCGCTGCGGAGAGTTTTCGGGCCCTCCGGTTTTGGGGGTGTTGTAGGAAGAGTAAAGAAGAAGAGGAGGAGAAAAAAGGAGTATAGAACCTAGAAATAGGAAACTCGACAGGGAATCCGTGAACTTCGGTTGAACCACCATGAGGGTTTAAGGGGCCATCCCCCTCCCCGCCGTAAGTCGAGAAGGTATCCCATGTCCCCGCCGCAACACGAGAAAAACCATGAGACTATTCCCCCTCCAAACGCGAGTTGAGGCCCCGATTCCCCCTGCACTGCATGGCAGAGCAAAATCCGTGAGAACGCCCCTGAATCATGTCAGGATCCTCGACTTGCTTGATGGATGTCGAGACAGTCCCGCAAAAACACTGTCACAAGTACAAGAGGGACCCTGAGGTACACACCAGCAAGTCGCGAAAGAGTTCCATGCGGCCCCAAATCATCTCGAGATGCGGCCCGCTTGTCCCCTGCATTGACTCCAGAGCCATCCCCAGTTCCCCATCAAACTCCACCTGAAGGCTTTGACTGCCCTTTATGCAACTCCAAAGTTCCCCGTAGAACAACGGGCCTAAGGTCTAGGATGAGTACCAAGTTTCAGCAGAGCAACTCCGAGGACTGCTCTGTGTGTACCCCAAATAATTGGCCCTCGAAGATGAGAGAGCTGACTCCCTGGCTTAGACGCAAGAGACGTAGGCCACCTTTCCACAAGCCCCGCTCAAGAGGAGGCTTCTCTCAGCAAATAGGTATGAAGGAGAGGGTCCACTAAAAATGCTGCGTCACAATGGGCAATAATACACCGAGAAGCCCTGACTCAATTCGTAGAAAGTGCGAGGTCGGCTTTCCTTAGCAGTGCTTGAATACAGTCTAGCTCTATTCATCTCACATGGTGAAGGATTCTGCCACCTACCTTGTGGAGTCCCCTAGAGAAACCCCATCGGTCCCCGCCTCCTTCGCGCGACGGAGATGCCATCACATGCCTCTGACACCTCGAGAAGCACGCAGAGCAATCACTGCTTCAAAATATGACTGAGCCTGACTCCTCTGGAAAATTGACATTCAGTCCCAGGATCGACTGGTAGGGCGGCTACTCGGCAAGGGACCCGGGTCTCGCCCGACTCACCTCGAGAAGCGTCCCTATGGACTTGCACTAGCCAAGCCGCGAAAGAGACGCCTAAGGGTGTCCCTCGTAACTCTACAGGAATCCTGACTTTCGTTGAACCACACACGAAGGTTGAAGGGCCCATCCCCACGGCCGTAAGTCGAGAATGTACGCCAGGTCCGCCGCACGCAACATCGAGACAAAACCATGAGACTACCCCCTCCAAAAGCTGAGAATGAAGCCCGATTCCACCCCTTCAGTGGCATCAGTGCAATTCCATAGCACCCCTGAATCATGTCAGGAGCCTCGACTTGCTTTGATGGATGTCCGAGACTGTCGGCAAAAACACTAGTCAACAAGGAGAGAGGGACCCTGAGGTCACAACCAGGCGCAGATCGCGAAGGAGCGTGCCATGGGCTCGACAAATCAACTCCGAGATGAGGCCCGCTTCCCCTGCAATTTGGACTATCCGGAGAAGCAATCCCCCCGTTCCCCATTACATCTAACACGACCTGAGGCCTTGACGCCCTTAAGGCAACTCCAAGGTTGCCCGAGAAAAACGGGCCATGTCTAGAGGAAGTACCAAGTTCAGCAGAGCAACTCGAGGACTGCGCGGTGTACCCGCACCAAAATGGCCGTCGAGATGGAGAAGCTGACTCCCTGGCTTTAGACTTCAAGACTATAGGCCACCTTTCCACAATCCCTTCAAGAGGAGGCTTCTGTCAGGCAAATAGGTATGAGGGAGGGACCCCTGAGATTGCTGCCTCAATGAGCCAATATTACAACCGTGACGCCCTGACTCGAATGGAGCCGGGTTTTCTCTTGCAGTGGCTTGAATACTGTCTAAGTCTTTCAACACACATCAAGCTGAAGGGATGTCTGCACCACATGTGGAGTCCCTAGAGGAAAGCCCTAGGTCCCCCGACTTTCCTTTCGACGGAATGTCTCAAATGACTCTGACTCCTGCGAGAGGCAACGCAGAGCTCACTGCTGGAATCGGAACAATTTTGATGGAGCCGGACTCCTCTTGAAAATTGTCAGTAATCCCAGTATCCCCGGTGGCAACTGGAGCCAGTGAGTGAAACCCCTGGGTCGCCCGTCTCACCTCAGAAAGCTTTCCTTTTGCCCTGCCAAGCCCCTCATAAGAGACTCCTGCGGATTTCGTCCTCGTAACTCGACGAGGACTCCTGACTTCGTTGAACCAACAGGAGGGTATGAAGGGCACTATCCCTGACGTAAGGTCGAGAATGTTCCCCAGTCCCCACCGCAATAGAACTCGGAGAAACAAACAATGAGACTAGTCCGCCACACCAAGCGAGATGAGGCCCCTAGTCCCCCTGCACGGCATGCACGAAGCCATTCCGTGATCCCCCTGAAAACATGTAAGGTGCCTCGACGTACATGCTTGATGGATGTCGAGACAGTCCGCAAAAACACTGTCACTAGTAGAAGGGAACCCTGAGGTCACAGCAGCAGCGCGAAGGAAAACTCCGATGGGCCCCAAAGTCACCTCGAGATGAAGGGTCCGCCAGGCTTCCTGCCCCTGTCATTGACGTCCAGGTAGTCCATCACACGTTCGCCGCATGCAAACACAGACCTGAGGCTTGATACTTCCCCTTGTGGTGGCCTCTCCCAGAGGTTCCCCCGAGAGACAATGGGCCAAGTCCTGATGAGGTAGAACCGCAAGTTGAGAGCAAGAACAACCTCGGAGGACCTGCTTTACGCGTGACACCGGCCCAACTTGGCCTCGGAATGAAGAGCTGACTCGCCTGCTTAGACTCAAGACGTCGGGCCTACAGACCTGCTACCACAATAGCCACGCCTCAAATAGTGTAGGCTACTCTCTCTCGCGGCAATAGGGTATGGAGGGAGGGACCCGGGGAGATACTGCCTGGCCGCGCCAATGGGCATGATACACCGAGAAGGCCCTGTACGTCGAAAGGAGGCCGAGAGTTCCTTGCTGTGCTTTGAATTCAAGTGACTAGTCTTTCATCTCACAAAGCCTGAGAGGTGATATCTGCACCACCTTGGAGTCCCTAGAGAAACACCCCCCTAGTCCCCCCACTCCTTTCCGAACG
Source organism: Odocoileus hemionus (assembly GCA_020976825.1). Lineage (NCBI taxonomy): Eukaryota > Metazoa > Chordata > Mammalia > Artiodactyla > Cervidae > Odocoileus > Odocoileus hemionus. The sequence goes on from JAJLRB010001101.1 coordinate 173,672, forward strand.
GCAATGCCTAACATAGTGACTTCTGACAAACACGTCAGAGAAGAAGCCACGCAGATCTTACTGCTTCAAAATTTGACGGAGCCTTTACGCCTCTTGAACATTCTGACAGAATCCCAGTAACGTCACGCTGTGGCTACCCGAAGAAGGGACCCTGGGTCTCCCTAGACTGCACCTCGGAGCAAGGCGTCACCTTTTTCTGCCGGCTGCCAAGCCATCGACAGAGGAACCTTCCTGAGGTGGTCCCCTCATGAACTAGAGCAGAAGTTCCGAGACTTCGCTGTGTAACCAAGACCAGAGGTTTGAAGGGCCAATGACCACAGCGCGTAAGTCGCGAAGAGGAACCCATGACCCCACCTCGCCAGCATACTCGAGAAAAGACAATGGAAACTTCCCCCTCCAAGCGAGAATGAGTGTGACCACGTGATTACCCCTTCACTGAGCATGCAGACGCAATTCCGATGTGGCCACGCCAAGAAACATGTGCAGGAAGCGCATCGACGATTAGCCATGAGCAGTGGGATGGTCGAGGACATAGTCCGCAAAAGACACTGTTACATAGGTAAAGTGAACGGGAACGCTGAGGATACACACAACTCACAGCTGCGTAAGGAGCGCCATGAGTCCGCCAAACTCTGCGCCACGCGGGGATATGTCGGACCGACGCGCTGCCCCTGTCGCAATGACTCCAGAGCCCAAGTCACCCATTTCCCCGATCCAACACGACCAGTGACGGCTTGGGACTTCCCTTTAGGCAACTCCAGAGTAAGTTCCCCGTAGACACAGACGGGCCAATACACCGTAGGAAGGATGTACCAATTTCCAGCAAAGCAATCTCGTAGGAGCTGCGTCGGTGTCTAAACACACGCGAAATTAGGCCTCGAGTTGGCAGAGCTGATTCCCGTGGCGTTAGACTCAAGACGTAGGGCCACGCGTTTTCCACAAAGCCCCTCAAGAGGGAGGCATTCTCAACCCTCACATGCAAGATAAGTAGTTATAGAGAGGAGGGACCTGGGATTCCCTGAGCTGAGATTGCTGCGCTCAATGTGGGCATATACACCGACAGAAGCCCTGACTCGAAAGGAGGCCGGAGAGCTTGTCCTTGCAGTGGCTTGAATACGACTGTCTAGTCTTTCATCTCACAAACTGCTCGTGAAGGGGGATGTCTGCACCACCTGTGGAGAGTCCCTAGAGAAAGCCCTAGGTGCCCGACAGTTTGTAACTCCTTTCGACGGGAAAAATGCCTCACATGCCTGACTGACGACCTCGAGAGGCACGCGCAGTAGAAAGAAAGCTCACTGCTTTCAAAATGTTCTGACGAGAAAGTCCAAAGTGGACTACCGCCCTTGAACAGTTGACAGGAAATCCCAGATTTATTCCCTGTTACGGCTACTGGATAAAGAAAGAGGACCACTGGGTGGCTCTCCCGACTCACCTCGAGCGAGAAGCGTCCCTTTTGCCCTGCCAAGCCTCGAAGAGACTCCTGAGGTGTCCCTCGTAACTCGACAGGAGTCCTGACTTCGATGTGTCAAAGTTTGAACAACACACTGGGAGGGTTGAAGGGCCATCGCCCCGCCGTAAGTCGAGAATGTACCCCAGGTCCCCGCCGCAACTCGAGAAAAACCAGAGAGACTTCCCCCTCCAAGCGAGATGAGGCCCGATTCCCCTGCACTGCATGCAGAGCAATTCCGTGAGCCCCCTGAAACATGTCAGGAGCCTCGACTTGCTTGATGGATGTCGAGACAGTCCGCAAAAACACTGTCACAAGTAGAGAGGGACCCTGAGGTCACACCAGCATCGCGAAGGAGCTCCATGGGCCCCAAATCAACTCGAGATGAGGCCCGCTTCCCCTGCATTGACTCCAGAAGAGCCATCCCCCGTTCCCCATCAAACACGACCTGAGGCTTGACTCCCTTTAGGCAACTCCAGAGGTTCCCCGAGAACAACGGGCCAAGTCTAGAGGAGTACCAAGTTCAGCAGAGCAATCTCGAGGACTGCTCGTGTACCCCAAATTGCCTCGAGATGAGAGCTGATTCCCTGGCTTAGACTCAAGACGTAGGCCACCTTTCCACAAGGACCCTCAAGAGGAGGCTTCTCTCAGCAATAGGTATGAGGGAGGGACCCTGAGATTGCTGCCTCAATGGGCATATACAACCGAGAAGCCCTGACTCGAAAGGAGGCCGGGTTTCCTTGCAGTGGCTTGAATTAATACAGTCTAGTCTTTTTTTTCATCTCACAAGGTGAAGGGATGTCTGCACCACCTGTGGAGTCCCTAGAGAAAGCCCTAGGTCCGACTCCTTTCGACGGAATGCCTCACATGCCTCTGACACCTCGAGAGGCACGCAGAGCTCACTGCTTCAAAATTTGACGGAGCCTGACTCCTCTTGAACATTGACAGGAATCCCAGTATCCCTGTGGCTAATGGAAAGGGACCCTGGGTCTCCCGACTCACCTCGAGAAGCGTCCCTTTTGCCCTGCCAAGCCTCGAAGAGACTCCTGAGGTGTCCCTCGTAACTCGACAGGAGTCCTGACTTCGTTGAAGAAAACACGAGGGTTGAAGGGCCATCCCCGCCGTAAGTCGAGAATGTAACCCCAGGTCCCCGCCGCAACTCGAGAGAGAAAAACCATGAGACTTCCCCCTCCAAGCGAGATGAGGCCCGATTCCCCTGCACTGCATGCAGAGCAATTCCGTGAGCCCCCTGAAACATGTCAGGAGCCTCGACTTGCTTGATGGATGTCGAGACAGTCCGCAAAAAACACTGTCACAAAAGTAGAGAGGGACCCTGAGGTCACACCAGCATCGCGAAGGAGCTGCCCATGGGCCCCAAATCAACTCGAGATGAGGCCCGCTTCCCCTGCATTGACTCCAGAGCCATCCCCGTTCCCCATCAAACACGACCTGAGGCTTGACTCCCTTTAGGCAACTCCAGAGGTTCCCCGAGAACAACGGGCCAAGTCTAGAGGAGTACCAAGTTCAGCAGAGCAACTCGAGGACTGCTCCGTGTACCCCAAATTGCCTCGAGATGAGAGCTGATTCCCTGGCTTAGACTCAAGACGTAGGCCACCTTTCCACAAGCCCCTCAAGAGGAGGCTTCTCTCAGCAATAGGTATGAGGGAGGGACCCTGAGATTGCTGCCTCAATGGGCATATACACCGAGAAGCCCTGACTCGAAAGGAGGCCGGGCCTTTCCTTGCAGTGGCTTGAATACAGTCTAGTCTTTCATCTCACAAGGTTGAAGGGATGTCTGCACCACCTGTGGAGTCCCTAGAGAAAGCCCTAGGTCCCCGACTCCTTTCGACGGAATGCCTCACATGCCTCTGACACCTCGAGAGGCACGCAGAGCTCACTGCTTCAAAATTTGACGGAGCCTGACTCCTCTTGAACATTGACAGGAATCCCAGTATCCCTGTGGCTACTGGGAAAGGGACCCTGGGTCTCCCGACTCACCTCGAGAAGCGTCCCTTTTGCCCTGCCAAGCCTCGAAGAGACTCCTGAGGTGTCCCTCGTAACTCGACAGGAGTCCTGACTTCGTTGAACAAACACGAGGGTTGAAGGGCCATCCCCGCCGTAAGTGGAGAATGTACCCCAGGTCCCCGCCGCAACTCGAGAAAAACCATGAGACTTCCCCCTCCAAGCGAGATGAAGCCCGATTCCCCTGCACTGCATGCAGAGCAATTCCGTGAGCCCCCTGAAACATGTCAGGAGCCTCGACTTGCTTGATGGATGTCGAGACAGTCCGCAAAAACACTGTCACAAGTAGAGAGGGACCCTGAGGTCACACCAGCATCGCGAAGGAGCTCCATGGGCCCCAAATCAACTCGAGATGAGGGCCCGCTTCCCCTGCATTGACTCCAGAGCCATCCCCCGTTCCCCATCAAAACACGACCTGAGGCTTGACTCCCTTTAGGCAACTCCAGAGGTTCCCCGAGAACAACGGGCCAAGTCTAGAGGAGTACCAAGTTCAGCAGAGCAACTCGAGGACTGCTCCGTGTACCCCAAATTGCCTCGAGATGAGAGCTGATTCCCTGGGTTAGACTCAAGACGTAGGCCACCTTTCCACAAGCCCCTCAAGAGGAGGCTTCTCTCAGCAATAGGTATGAGGGAGGGACCTTGAGATTGCTGCCTCAATGGGCATATACACCGAGAAGCCCTGACTCGAAAGGAGGCCGGGTTTCCTTGCAGTGGCTTGAATACAGTCTAGTCTTTCATCTCACAAGGTGAAGGGATGTCTGCACCACCTGTGGAGTCCCTAGAGAAAGCCCTAGGTCCCCGACTCCTTTCGACGGAATGCCTCACATGCCTCTGACACCTCGAGAGGCACGCAGAGCTCACTGCTTCAAAATTTGACGGAGCCTGACTCCTCTTGAACATTGACAGGAATCCCAGTATCCCTGTGGCTACTGGAAAGGGACCCTGGGTCTCCCGACTCACCTCGAGAAGCGTCCCTTTTGCCCTGCCAAGCCTCGAAGAGACTCCTGAGGTGGTCCCTCGTAACTCGACAGGAGTCCTGACTTCGTTGAACAAACACGAGGGTTGAAGGGCCATCCCCGCCGTAAGTCGAGAATGTACCCCAGGTTCCCCGCCGCAACTCGAGAAAAACCATGAGACTTCCCCTCCAAGCGAGATGAGGGCCCGATTCCCCCTGCACTGCATGCAGAGCAATTCCGTGAGCCCCCCTGAAACATGTCAGGAGCCTCGACTTGCTTGATGGATGTCGAGACAGTCCGCAAAAACACTGTCACAAGTAGAGAGGGACCCTGAGGTCACACCAGCATCGCGAAGGAGCTCCATGGGCCCCAAATCAACTCGAGATGAGGCCCGCTTCCCCTGCATTGACTCCAGAGCCATCCCCCGTTCCCCATCAAACACGACCTGAGGCTTGACTCCCTTTAGGCAACTCCAGAGGTTCCCCGAGAACAACGGGCCAAGTCTAGAGGAGTACCAAGTTCAGCAGAGCAACTCGAGGACTGCTCCGTGTACCCCAAATTGCCTCGAGATGAGAGCTGATTCCCTGGCTTAGACTCAAGACGTAGGCCACCTTTCCACAAGCCCCTCAAGAGGAGGCTTCTCTCAGCAATAGGTATGAGGGAGGGACCCTGAGATTGCTGCCTCAATGGGCATATACACCGAGAAGCCCTGACTCGAAAGGAGGCCGGGTTTCCTTGCAGTGGCTTGAATACAGTCTAGTCTTTCATCTCACAAGGTGAAGGGATGTCTGCACCACCTGTGGAGTCCCTAGAGAAAGCCCTAGGTCCCCGACTCCTTTCGACGGAATGCCTCACATGCCTCTGACACCTCGAGAGGCACGCAGAGCTCACTGCTTCAAAATTTGACGGAGCCTGACTCCTCTTGAACATTGACAGGAATCCCAGTATCCCTGTGGCTACTGGAAAGGGACCCTGGGTCTCCCGACTCACCTCGAGAAGCGTCCCTTTTGCCCTGCCAAGCCTCGAAGAGACTCCTGAGGTGTCCCTCGTAACTCGACAGGAGTCCTGACTTCGTTGAACAAACACGAGGGTTGAAGGGCCATCCCCGCCGTAAGTCGAGAATGTACCCCAGGTCCCCGCCGCAACTCGAGAAAAAACCATGAGACTTCCCCCTCCAAGCGAGATGAGGCCCGATTCCCCTGCACTGCATGCAGAGCAATTCCGTGAGCCCCCTGAAACATGTCAGGAGCCTCGACTTGCTTGATGGATGTCGAGACAGTCCGCAAAAACACTGTCACAAGTAGAGAGGGACCCTGAGGTCACACCAGCATCGCGAAGGAGCTCCATGGGCCCCAAATCAACTCGAGATGAGGCCCGCTTCCCCTGCATTGACTCCAGAGCCATCCCCCGTTCCCCATCAAACACGACCTGAGGCTTGACTCCCTTTAGGCAACTCCAGAGGTTCCCCGAGAACAACGGGCCAAGTCTAGAGGAGTACCAAGTTCAGCAGAGCAACTCGAGGACTGCTCCGTGTACCCCAAATTGCCTCGAGATGAGAGCTGATTCCCTGGCTTAGACTCAAGACGTAGGCCACCTTTCCACAAGCCCCTCAAGAGGAGGCTTCTCTCAGCAATAGGTATGAGGGAGGGACCCTGAGATTGCTGCCTCAATGGGCATATACACCGAGAAGCCCTGACTCGAAAGGAGGCCGGGTTTCCTTGCAGTGGCTTGAATACAGTCTAGTCTTTCATCTCACAAGGTGAAGGGATGTCTGCACCACCTGTGGAGTCCCTAGAGAAAGCCCTAGGTCCCCGACTCCTTTCGACGGAATGCCTCACATGCCTCTGACACCTCGAGAGGCACGCAGAGCTCACTGCTTCAAAATTTGACGGAGCCTGACTCCTCTTGAACATTGACAGGAATCCCAGTATCCCTGTGGCTACTGGAAAGGGACCCTGGGTCTCCCGACTCACCTCGAGAAGCGTCCCTTTTGCCCTGCCAAGCCTCGAAGAGACTCCTGAGGTGTCCCTCGTAACTCGACAGGAGTCCTGACTTCGTTGAACAAACACGAGGGTTGAAGGGCCATCCCCGCCGTAAGTCGAGAATGTACCCCAGGTCCCCGCCGCAACTCGAGAAAAACCATGAGACTTCCCCCTCCAAGCGAGATGAGGCCCGATTCCCCTGCACTGCATGCAGAGCAATTCCGTGAGCCCCCTGAAACATGTCAGGAGCCTCGACTTGCTTGATGGATGCGAGACAGTCCGCAAAAACACTGTCACAAGTAGAGAGGGACCCTGAGGTCACACCAGCATCGCGAAGGAGCTCCATGGGCCCCAAATCAACTCGAGATGAGGCCCGCTTCCCCTGCATTGACTCCAGAGCCATCCCCCGTTCCCCATCAAACACGACCTGAGGCTTGACTCCCTTTAGGCAACTCCAGAGGTTCCCCGAGAACAACGGGCCAAGTCTAGAGGAGTACCAAGTTCAGCAGAGCAACTCGAGGACTGCTCCGTGTACCCCAAATTGCCTCGAGATGAGAGCTGATTCCCTGGCTTAGACTCAAGACGTAGGCCACCTTTCCACAAGCCCCTCAAGAGGAGGCTTCTCTCAGCAATAGGTATGAGGGAGGGACCCTGAGATTGCTGCCTCAATGGGCATATACACCGAGAAGCCCTGACTCGAAAGGAGGCCGGGTTTCCTTGCAGTGGCTTGAATACAGTCTAGTCTTTCATCTCACAAGGTGAAGGGATGTCTGCACCACCTGTGGAGTCCCTAGAGAAAGCCCTAGGTCCCCGACTCCTTTCGACGGAATGCCTCACATGCCTCTGACACCTCGAGAGGCACGCAGAGCTCACTGCTTCAAAATTTGACGGAGCCTGACTCCTCTTGAACATTGACAGGAATCCCAGTATCCCTGTGGCTACTGGAAAGGGACCCTGGGTCTCCCGACTCACCTCGAGAAGCGTCCCTTTTGCCCTGCCAAGCCTCGAAGAGACTCCTGAGGTGTCCCTCGTAACTCGACAGGAGTCCTGACTTCGTTGAACAAACACGAGGGTTGAAGGGCCATCCCCGCCGTAAGTCGAGAATGTACCCCAGGTCCCCGCCGCAACTCGAGAAAAACCATGAGACTTCCCCCTCCAAGCGAGATGAGGCCCGATTCCCCTGCACTGCATGCAGAGCAATTCCGTGAGCCCCCTGAAACATGTCAGGAGCCTCGACTTGCTTGATGGATGTCGAGACAGTCCGCAAAAACACTGTCACAAGTAGAGAGGGACCCTGAGGTCACACCAGCATCGCGAAGGAGCTCCATGGGCCCCAAATCAACTCGAGATGAGGCCCGCTTCCCCTGCATTGACTCCAGAGCCATCCCCCGTTCCCCATCAAACACGACCTGAGGCTTGACTCGGCATATACACCGAGAAGCCCTGACTCGAAAGGAGGCCGGGTTTCCTTGCAGTGGCTTGAATACAGTCTAGTCTTTCATCTCACAAGGTGAAGGGATGTCTGCACCACCTGTGGAGTCCCTAGAGAAAGCCCTAGGTCCCCGACTCCTTTCGACGGAATGCCTCACATGCCTCTGACACCTCGAGAGGCACGCAGAGCTCACTGCTTCAAAATTTGACGGAGCCTGACTCCTCTTGAACATTGACAGGAATCCCAGTATCCCTGTGGCTACTGAGTCCTGACTTCGTTGAACAAACACGAGGGTTGAAGGGCCATCCCCGCCGTAAGTCGAGAATGTACCCCAGGTCCCCGCCGCAACTCGAGAAAAACCATGAGACTTCCCCCTCCAAGCGAGATGAGGCCCGATTCCCCTGCACTGCATGCAGAGCAATTCCGTGAGCCCCCTGAAACATGTCAGGAGCCTCGACTTGCTTGATGGATGTCGAGACAGTCCGCAAAAACACTGTCACAAGTAGAGAGGGACCCTGAGGTCACACCAGCATCGCGAAGGAGCTCCATGGGCCCCAAATCAACTCGAGATGAGGCCCGCTTCCCCTGCATTGACTCCAGAGCCATCCCCCGTTCCCCATCAAACACGACCTGAGGCTTGACTCCCTTTAGGCAACTCCAGAGGTTCCCCGAGAACAACGGGCCAAGTCTAGAGGAGTACCAAGTTCAGCAGAGCAACTCGAGGACTGCTCCGTGTACCCCAAATTGCCTCGAGATGAGAGCTGATTCCCTGGCTTAGACTCAAGACGTAGGCCACCTTTCCACAAGCCCCTCAAGAGGAGGCTTCTCTCAGCAATAGGTATGAGGGAGGGACCCTGAGATTGCTGCCTCAATGGGCATATACACCGAGAAGCCCTGACTCGAAAGGAGGCCGGGTTTCCTTGCAGTGGCTTGAATACAGTCTAGTCTTTCATCTCACAAGGTGAAGGGATGTCTGCACCACCTGTGGAGTCCCTAGAGAAAGCCCTAGGTCCCCGACTCCTTTCGACGGAATGCCTCACATGCCTCTGACACCTCGAGAGGCACGCAGAGCTCACTGCTTCAAAATTTGACGGAGCCTGACTCCTCTTGAACATTGACAGGAATCCCAGTATCCCTGTGGCTACTGGAAAGGGACCCTGGGTCCGACTCACCTCGAGAAGCGTCCCTTTTGCCCTGCCAAGCCTCGAAGAGACTCCTGAGGTGTCCCTCGTAACTCGACAGGAGTCCTGACTTCGTTGAACAAACACGAGGGTTGAAGGGCCATCCCCGCCGTAAGTCGAGAATGTACCCCAGGTCCCCGCCGCAACTCGAGAAAAACCATGAGACTTCCCCCTCCAAGCGAGATGAGGCCCGATTCCCCTGCACTGCATGCAGAGCAATTCCGTGAGCCCCCTGAAACATGTCAGGAGCCTCGACTTGCTTGATGGATGTCGAGACAGTCCGCAAAAAAACACTGTCACAAGTAGAGAGGGACCCTGAGGTCACACCAGCATCGCGAAGGAGCTCCATGGGCCCCAAATCAACTCGAGATGAGGCCCGCTTCCCCTGCATTGACTCCAGAGCCATCCCCCGTTCCCCATCAAACACGACCTGAGGCTTGACTCCCTTTAGGCAACTCCAGAGGTTCCCCGAGAACAACGGGCCAAGTCTAGAGGAGTACCAAGTTCAGCAGAGCAACTCGAGGACTGCTCCGTGTACCCCAAATTGCCTCGAGATGAGAGCTGATTCCCTGGCTTAGACTCAAGACGTAGGCCACCTTTCCACAAGCCCCTCAAGAGGAGGCTTCTCTCAGCAATAGGTATGAGGGAGGGACCCTGAGATTGCTGCCTCAATGGGCATATACACCGAGAAGCCCTGACTCGAAAGGAGGCCGGCTTTCCTTGCAGTGGCTTGAATACAGTCTAGTCTTTCATCTCACAAGGTGAAGGGATGTCTGCACCACCTGTGGAGTCCCTAGAGAAAGCCCTAGGTCCCCGACTCCTTTCGACGGAATGCCTCACATGCCTCTGACACCTCGAGAGGCACGCAGAGCTCACTGCTTCAAAATTTGACGGAGCCTGACTCCTCTTGAACATTGACAGGAATCCCAGTATCCCTGTGGCTACTGGAAAGGGACCCTGGGTCTCCCGACTCACCTCGAGAACGTCCCTTTTGCCCTGCCAAGCCTCGAAGAGACTCCTGAGGTGTCCCTCGTAACTCGACAGGAGTCCTGACTTCGTTGAACAAAAACACGAGGGTTGAAGGGCCATCCCCGCCGTAAGTCGAGAATGTACCCCAGGTCCCCGCCGCAACTCGAGAAAAACCATGAGACTTCCCCCTCCAAGCGAGATGAGGCCCGATTCCCCTGCACTGCATGCAGAGCAATTCCGTGAGCCCCCTGAAACATGTCAGGAGCCTCGACTTGCTTGATGGATGTCGAGACAGTCCGCAAAAACACTGTCACAAGTAGAGAGGGACCCTGAGGTCACACCAGCATCGCGAAGGAGCTCCATGGGCCCCAAATCAACTCGAGATGAGGCCCGCTTCCCCTGCATTGACTCCAGAGCCATCCCCCGTTCCCCATCAAACACGACCTGAGGCTTGACTCCCTTTAGGCAACTCCAGAGGTTCCCCGAGAACAACGGGCCAAGTCTAGAGGAGTACCAAGTTCAGCAGAGCAACTCGAGGACTGCTCCGTGTACCCCAAATTGCCTCGAGATGAGAGCTGATTCCCTGGCTTAGACTCAAGACGTAGGCCACCTTTCCACAAGCCCCTCAAGAGGAGGCTTCTCTCAGCAATAGGTATGAGGGAGGGACCCTGAGATTGCTGCCTCAATGGGCATATACACCGAGAAGCCCTGACTCGAAAGGAGGCCGGGTTTCCTTGCAGTGGCTTGAATACAGTCTAGTCTTTCATCTCACAAGGTGAAGGGATGTCTGCACCACCTGTGGAGTCCCTAGAGAAAGCCCTAGGTCCCCGACTCCTTTCGACGGAATGCCTCACATGCCTCTGACACCTCGAGAGGCACGCAGAGCTCACTGCTTCAAAATTTGACGGAGCCTGACTCCTCTTGAACATTGACAGGAATCCCAGTATCCCTGTGGCTACTGGAAAGGGACCCTGGGTCTCCCGACTCACCTCGAGAAGCGTCCCTTTTGCCCTGCCAAGCCTCGAAGAGACTCCTGAGGTGTCCCTCGTAACTCGACAGGAGTCCTGACTTCGTTGAACAAACACGAGGGTTGAAGGGCCATCCCCGCCGTAAGTCGAGAATGTACCCCAGGTCCCCGCCGCAACTCGAGAAAAACCATGAGACTTCCCCCTCCAAGCGAGATGAGGCCCGATTTCCCCTGCACTGCATGCAGAGCAATTCCGTGAGCCCCCTGAAACATGTCAGGAGCCTCGACTTGCTTGATGGATGTCGAGACAGTCCGCAAAAACACTGTCACAAGTAGAGAGGGACCCTGAGGTCACACCAGCATCGCGAAGGAGCTCCATGGCCCCCCCAAATCAACTCGAGATGAGGCCCGCTTCCCCTGCATTGACTCCAGAGCCATCCCCCGTTCCCCATCAAACACGACCTGAGGCTTGACTCCCTTTAGGCAACTCCAGAGGTTTCCCCCCGAGAACAACGGGCCAAGTCTAGAGGAGTACCAAGTTCAGCAGAGCAACTCGAGGACTGCTCCGTGTACCCCAAATTGCCTCGAGATGAGAGCTGATTCCCTGGCTTAGACTCAAGACGTAGGCCACCTTTCCACAAGCCCCTCAAGAGGAGGCTTCTCTCAGCAATAGGTATGAGGGAGGGACCCTGAGATTGCTGCCTCAATGGGCATATACACCGAGAAGCCCTGACTCGAAAGGAGGCCGGGTTTCCTTGCAGTGGCTTGAATACAGTCTAGTCTTTCATCTCACAAGGTGAAGGGATGTCTGCACCACCTGTGGAGTCCCTAGAGAAAGCCCTAGGTCCCCGACTCCTTTCGACGGAATGCCTCACATGCCTCTGACACCTCGAGAGGCACGCAGAGCTCACTGCTTCAAAATTTGACGGAGCCTGACTCCTCTTGAACATTGACAGGAATCCCAGTATCCCTGTGGCTACTGGAAAGGGACCCTGGGTCTCCCGACTCACCTCGAGAAGCGTCCCTTTTGCCCTGCCAAGCCTCGAAGAGACTCCTGTGGTGTCCCTCGTAACTCGACAGGAGTCCTGACTTCGTTGAACAAACACGAGGGTTGAAGGGCCATCCCCGCCGTAAGTCGAGAATGTACCCCAGGTCCCCGCCGCAACTCGAGAAAAACCATGAGACTTCCCCCTCCAAGCGAGATGAGGCCCGATTTCCCCTGCACTGCATGCAGAGCAATTCCGTGAGCCCCCTGAAACATGTCAGGAGCCTCGACTTGCTTGATGGATGTCGAGACAGTCCGCAAAAACACTGTCACAAGTAGAGAGGGACCCTGAGGTCACACCAGCATCGCGAAGGAGCTCCATGGGCCCCAAATCAACTCGAGATGAGGCCCGCTTCCCCTGCATTGACTCCAGAGCCATCCCCCGTTCCCCATCAAACACGACCTGAGGCTTGACTCCCTTTAGGCAACTCCAGAGGTTCCCCGAGAACAACGGGCCAAGTCTAGAGGAGTACCAAGTTCAGCAGAGCAACTCGAGGACTGCTCCTGCTCCGTGTACCCCAAATTGCCTCGAGATGAGAGCTGATTCCCTGGCTTAGACTCAAGACGTAGGCCACCTTTCCACAAGCCCTCAAGAGGAGGCTTCTCTCAGCAATAGGTATGAGGGAGGGACCCTGAGATTGCTGCCTCAATGGGCATATACACCGAGAAGCCCTGACTCGAAAGGAGGCCGGGTTTCCTTGCAGTGGCTTGAATACAGTCTAGTCTTTCATCTCACAAGGTGAAGGGATGTCTGCACCACCTGTGGAGTCCCTAGAGAAAGCCCTAGGTCCCCGACTCCTTTCGACGGAATGCCTCACATGCCTCTGACACCTCGAGAGGCACGCAGAGCTCACTGCTTCAAAATTTGACGGAGCCTGACTCCTCTTGAACATTGACAGGAATCCCAGTATCCCTGTGGCTACTGGAAAGGGACCCTGGGTCTCCCGACTCACCTCGAGAAGCGTCCCTTTTGCCCTGCCAAGCCTCGAAGAGACTCCTGAGGTGTCCCTCGTAACTCGACAGGAGTCCTGACTTCGTTGAACAAACACGAGGGTTGAAGGGCCCCCGCCCCGCCGTAAGTCGAGAATGTACCCCAGGTCCCCCCGCCGCAACTCGAGAAAAACCATGAGACTTCCCCCTCCAAGCGAGATGAGGCCCGATTCCCCTGCACTGCATGCAGAGCAATTCCGTGAGCCCCCTGAAACATGTCAGGAGCCTCGACTTGCTTGATGGATGTCGAGACAGTCCGCAAAAACACTGTCACAAGTAGAGAGGGACCCTGAGGTCACACCAGCATCGCGAAGGAGCTCCATGGGCCCCAAATCAACTCGAGATGAGGCCCGCTTCCCCTGCATTGACTCCAGAGCCATCCCCCGTTCCCCATCAAACACGACCTGAGGCTTGACTCCCTTTAGGCAACTCCAGAGGTTCCCCGAGAACAACGGGCCAAGTCTAGAGGAGTACCAAGTTCAGCAGAGCAACTCGAGGACTGCTCCGTGTACCCCAAATTGCCTCGAGATGAGAGAGCTGATTCCCTGGCTTAGACTCAAGACGTAGGCCACCTTTCCACAAGCCCCTCAAGAGGAGGCTTCTCTCAGCAATAGGTATGAGGGAGGGACCCTGAGATTGCTGCCTCAATGGGCATATACACCGAGAAGCCCTGACTCGAAAGGAGGCCGGGTTTCCTTGCAGTGGCTTGAATACAGTCTAGTCTTTCATCTCACAAGGTGAAGGGATGTCTGCACCACCTGTGGAGTCCCTAGAGAAAGCCCTAGGTCCCCGACTCCTTTCGACGGAATGCCTCACATGCCTCTGACACCTCGAGAGGCACGCAGAGCTCACTGCTTCAAAATTTGACGGAGCCTGACTCCTCTTGAACATTGACAGGAATCCCAGTATCCCTGTGGCTACTGGAAAGGGACCCTGGGTCTCCCGACTCACCTCGAGAAGCGTCCCTTTTGCCCTGCCAAGCCTCGAAGAGACTCCTGAGGTGTCCCTCGTAACTCGACAGGAGTCCTGACTTCGTTGAACAAACAACACGAGGGTTGAAGGGCCATCCCCGCCGTAAGTCGAGAATGTACCCCAGGTCCCCGCCGCAACTCGAGAAAAACCATGAGACTTCCCCCTCCAAGCGAGATGAGGCCCGATTCCCCTGCACTGCATGCAGAGCAATTCCGTGAGCCCCCTGAAACATGTCAGGAGCCTCGACTTGCTTGATGGATGTCGAGACAGTCCGCAAAAAACACTGTCACAAGTAGAGAGGGACCCTGAGGTCACACCAGCATCGCGAAGGAGCTCCATGGGCCCCAAATCAACTCGAGATGAGGCCCGCTTCCCCTGCATTGACTCCAGAGCCATCCCCCGTTCCCCATCAAACACGACCTGAGGCTTGACTCCCTTTAGGCAACTCCAGAGGTTCCCCGAGAACAACGGGCCAAGTCTAGAGGAGTACCAAGTTCAGCAGAGCAACTCGAGGACTGCTCCGTGTACCCCAAATTGCCTCGAGATGAGAGCTGATTCCCTGGCTTAGACTCAAGACGTAGGCCACCTTTCCACAAGCCCCTCAAGAGGAGGCTTCTCTCAGCAATAGGTATGAGGGAGGGACCCTGAGATTGCTGCCTCAATGGGCATATACACCGAGAAGCCCTGACTCGAAAGGAGGCCGGGTTTCCTTGCAGTGGCTTGAATACAGTCTAGTCTTTCATCTCACAAGGTGAAGGGATGTCTGCACCACCTGTGGAGTCCCTAGAGAAAGCCCTAGGTCCCCGACTCCTTTCGACGGAATGCCTCACATGCCTCTGACACCTCGAGAGGCACGCAGAGCTCACTGCTTCAAAATTTGACGGAGCCTGACTCCTCTTGAACATTGACAGGAATCCCAGTATCCCTGTGGCTACTGGAAAGGGACCCTGGGTCTCCCGACTCACCTCGAGAAGCGTCCCTTTTGCCCTGCCAAGCCTCGAAGAGACTCCTGAGGTGTCCCTCGTAACTCGACAGGAGTCCTGACTTCGTTGAACAAACACGAGGGTTGAAGGGCCATCCCCGCCGTAAGTCGAGAATGTACCCCAGGTCCCCGCCGCAACTCGAGAAAAAAACCATGAGACTTCCCCCTCCAAGCGAGATGAGGCCCGATTCCCCTGCACTGCATGCAGAGCAATTCCGTGAGCCCCCTGAAACATGTCAGGAGCCTCGACTTGCTTGATGGATGTCGAGACAGTCCGCAAAAACACTGTCACAAGTAGAGAGGGACCCTGAGGTCACACCAGCATCGCGAAGGAGCTCCATGGGCCCCAAATCAACTCGAGATGAGGCCCGCTTCCCCTGCATTGACTCCAGAGCCATCCCCCGTTCCCCATCAAACACGACCTGAGGCTTGACTCCCTTTAGGCAACTCCAGAGGTTCCCCGAGAACAACGGGCCAAGTCTAGAGGAGTACCAAGTTCAGCAGAGCAACTCGAGGACTGCTCCGTGTACCCCAAATTGCCTCGAGATGAGAGCTGATTCCCTGGCTTAGACTCAAGACGTAGGCCACCTTTCCACAAGCCCCTCAAGAGGAGGCTTCTCTCAGCAATAGGTATGAGGGAGGGACCCTGAGATTGCTGCCTCAATGGGCATATACACCGAGAAGCCCTGACTCGAAAGGAGGCCGGCTTTCCTTGCAGTGGCTTGAATACAGTCTAGTCTTTCATCTCACAAGGTGAAGGGATGTCTGCACCACCTGTGGAGTCCCTAGAGAAAGCCCTAGGTCCCCGACTCCTTTCGACGGAATGCCTCACATGCCTCTGACACCTCGAGAGGCA
The DNA here is from genome assembly GCA_020976825.1 of Odocoileus hemionus. Taxonomy (NCBI): domain Eukaryota; kingdom Metazoa; phylum Chordata; class Mammalia; order Artiodactyla; family Cervidae; genus Odocoileus; species Odocoileus hemionus. The sequence continues at coordinate 189,473 of JAJLRB010001101.1, forward strand.
CGCAGAGCTCACTGCTTCAAAATTTGACGGAGCCTGACTCCTCTTGAACATTGACAGGAATCCCAGTATCCCTGTGGCTACTGGAAAGGGACCCTGGGTCTCCCGACTCACCTCGAGAAGCGTCCCTTTTGCCCTGCCAAGCCTCGAAGAGACTCCTGAGGTGTCCCTCGTAACTCGACAGGAGTCCTGACTTCGTTGAACAAACACGAGGGTTGAAGGGCCATCCCCGCCGTAAGTCGAGAATGTACCCCAGGTCCCCGCCGCAACTCGAGAAAAACCATGAGACTTCCCCCTCCAAGCGAGATGAGGCCCGATTCCCCTGCACTGCATGCAGAGCAATTCCGTGAGCCCCCTGAAACATGTCAGGAGCCTCGACTTGCTTGATGGATGTCGAGACAGTCCGCAAAAACACTGTCACAAGTAGAGAGGGACCCTGAGGTCACACCAGCATCGCGAAGGAGCTCCATGGGCCCCAAATCAACTCGAGATGAGGCCCGCTTCCCCTGCATTGACTCCAGAGCCATCCCCCGTTCCCCATCAAACACGACCTGAGGCTTGACTCCCTTTAGGCAACTCCAGAGGTCCCCCCGAGAACAACGGGCCAAGTCTAGAGGAGTACCAAGTTCAGCAGAGCAACTCGAGGACTGCTCCGTGTACCCCAAATTGCCTCGAGATGAGAGCTGATTCCCTGGCTTAGACTCAAGACGTAGGCCACCTTTCCACAAGCCCCTCAAGAGAGGGCTTCTCTCTCAGCAATAGGTATGAGGGAGGGACCCTGAGATTGCTGCCTCAATGGGCATATACACCGAGAAGCCCTGACTCGAAAGGAGGCCGGGTTTCCTTGCAGTGCTTGAATACAGTCTAGTCTTTCATCTCACAAGGTGAAGGGATGTCTGCACCACCTGTGGAGTCCCTAGAGAAAGCCCTAGGTCCCCGACTCCTTTCGACGGAATGCCTCACATGCCTCTGACACCTCGAGAGGCACGCAGAGCTCACTGCTTCAAAATTTGACGGAGCCTGACTCCTCTTGAACATTGACAGGAATCCCAGTATCCCTGTGGCTACTGGAAAGGGACCCTGGGTCTCCCGACTCACCTCGAGAAGCGTCCCTTTTGCCCTGCCAAGCCTCGAAGAGACTCCTGAGGTGTCCCTCGTAACTCGACAGGAGTCCTGACTTCGTTGAACAAACACGAGGGTTGAAGGGCCATCCCCGCCGTAAGTCGAGAATGTACCCCATGTACCCCAGGTCCCCGCCGCAACTCGAGAAAAACCATGAGACTTCCCCCTCCAAAGCGAGATGAGGCCCGATTCCCCTGCACTGCATGCAGAGCAATTCCGTGAGCCCCCTGAAACATGTCAGGAGCCTCGACTTGATGATGGGTGTCGAGACAGTCCGCAAAAACACTGTCACAAGTAGAGAGGGACCCTGAGGTCACACCAGCATCGCGAAGGAGCTCCATGGGCCCCAAATCAACTCGAGATGAGGCCCGCTTCCCCTGCATTGACTCCAGAGCCATCCCCCGTTCCCCATCAAACACGACCTGAGGCTTGACTCCCTTTAGGCAACTCCAGAGGTTCCCCGAGAACAACGGGCCAAGTCTAGAGAGAGTACCAAGTTCAGCAGAGCAACTCGAGGACTGCTCCGTGTACCCCAAATTGCCTCGAGATGAGAGCTGATTCCCTGGCTTAGACTCAAGACGTAGGCCACCTTTCCACAAGCCCCTCAAGAGGAGGCTTCTCTCAGCAATAGGTATGAGGGAGGGAGGGACCCTGAGATTGCTGCCTCAATGGGCATATACACCGAGAAGCCCTGACTCGAAAGGAGGCCGGGTTTCCTTGCAGTGGCTTGAATACAGTCTAGTCTTTCATCTCACAAGTGAAGGGATGTCTGCACCACCTGTGGAGTCCCTAGAGAAAGCCCTAGGTCCCCGACTCCTTTCGACGGAATGCCTCACATGCCTCTGACACCTCGAGAGGCACGCAGAGCTCACTGCTTCAAAATTTGACGGAGCCTGACTCCTCTTGAACATTGACAGGAATCCCAGTATCCCTGTGGCTACTGGAAAGGGACCCTGGGTCTCCCGACTCACCTCGAGAAAGCGTTCCTTTTGCCCTGCCAAGCCTCGAAGAGACTCCTGAGGTGTCCCTCGTAACTCGACAGGAGTCCTGACTTCGTTGAACAAACACGAGGGTTGAAGGGCCATCCCCGCCGTAAGTCGAGAATGTACCCCAGGTCCCCGCCGCAACTCGACTCGAGAAAAACCATGAGATGAGACTTCCCCCCTCCAAGCGAGATGAGGCCCGATTCCCCTGCACTGCATGCAGAGCAATTCCGTGAGCCCCCTGAAACATGTCAGGAGCCTCGACTTGCTTGATGGAGTCGAGACAGTCCGCAAAAACACTGTCACAAGTAGAGAGGGACCCTGAGGTCACACCAGCATCGCGAAGGAGCTCCATGGGCCCCAAATCAACTCGAGATGAGGCCCGCTTCCCCTGCATTGACTCCAGAGCCATCCCCCGTTCCCCATCAAACACGACCTGAGGCTTGACTCCCTTTAGGCAACTCCAGAGGTTCCCCGAGAACAACGGGCCAAGTCTAGAGGAGTACCAAGTTCAGCAGAGCAACTCGAGGACTGCTCCGTGTACCCCAAATTGCCTCGAGATGAGAGCTGATTCCCTGGCTTAGACTCAAGACGTAGGCCACCTTTCCACAAGCCCCTCAAGAGGAGGCTTCTCTCAGCAATAGGTATGAGGGAGGGACCCTGAGATTGCTGCTGCCTCAATGGGCATATACACACCGAGAAGCCCTGACTCGAAAGGAGGCCGGGTTTCCTTGCAGTGGCTTGAATACAGTCTAGTCTTTCATCTCACAAGGTGAAGGGATGTCTGCACCACCTGTGGAGTCCCTAGAGAAAGCCCTAGGTCCCCGACTCCTTTCGACGGAATGCCTCACATGCCTCTGACACCTCGAGAGGCACGCAGAGCTCACTGCTTCAAAATTTGACGGAGCCTGACTCCTCTTGAACATTGACAGGAATCCCAGTATCCCTGTGGCTACTGGAAAGGGACCCTGGGTCTCCCGACTCACCTCGAGAAGCGTTCCCTTTTGCCCTGCCAAGCCTCGAAGAGACTCCTGAGGTGTCCCTCGTAACTCGACAGGAGTCCTGACTTCGTTGAACAAACACGAGGGTTGAAGGGCCATCCCCGCCGTAAGTCGAGAATGTACCCCAGGTCCCCGCCGCAACTCGAGAAAAAATGAGAGACTTCCCCCTCCAAGCGAGCGAGATGAGGCCCGATTCCCCTGCACTGCATGCAGAGCAATTCCGTGAGCCCCCTGAAACATGTCAGGAGCCTCGACTTGCTTGATGGATGTCGAGACAGTCCGCAAAAACACTGTCACAAGTAGAGAGGGACCCTGAGGTCACACCAGCATCGCGAAGGAGCTCCATGGGCCCCAAATCAACTCGAGATGAGCCCGCTTCCCCTGCATTGACTCCAGAGCCATCCCCCGTTCCCCATCAAACACGACCTGAGGCTTGACTCCCTTTAGGCAACTCCAGAGGTTCCCCGAGAACAACGGGCCAAGTCTAGAGGAGTACCAAGTTCAGCAGAGCAACTCGAGGACTGCTCCGTGTACCCCAAATTGCCTCGAGATGAGAGCTGATTCCCTGGCTTAGACTCAAGACGTAGGCCACCTTTCCACAAGCCCCCTCAAGAGGAGGCTTCTCTCAGCAATAGGAGGGAGGGACCCTGAGATTGCTGCCTCAATGGCATATACACCGAGAAGCCCTGACTCGAAAGGAGGCCGGTTTTCCTTGCAGTGGCTTGAATACAGTCTAGTCTTTCATCTCACAAGGTGAAGGGATGTCTGCACCACCTGTGGAGTCCCTAGAGAAAGCCCTAGGTCCCCGACTCCTTTCGACGGAATGCCTCACATGCCTCTGACACCTCGAGAGGCACGCAGAGCTCACTGCTTCAAAATTTGACGGAGCCTGACTCCTCTTGAACATTGACAGGAATCCCAGTATCCCTGTGGCTACTGGAAAGGGACCCTGGTCTCCCTCCCTCACCTCGAGAAGCGTCCCTTTTGCCCTGCCAAGCCTCGAAGAGACTCCTGAGGTGTCCCTCGTAACTCGACAGGAGTCCTGACTTCGTTGAACAAACACGAGGGTTGAAGGGCCATCCCCGCCGTAAGTCGAGAATGTACCCCAGGTCCCCGCCGCAACTCGAGAAAAACCATGAGACTTCCCCCTCCAAGCGAGATGAGGTTGCCCCTGCACTGCATGCAGAGCAATTCCGTGAGCCCCCTGAAACATGTCAGGAGCCTCGACTTGCTTGATGGATGTCGAGACAGTCCGCAAAAACACTGTCACAAGTAGAGAGGGACCCTGAGGTCACACCAGCATCGCGAAGGAGCTCCATGGGCCCCAAATCAACTCGAGATGAGGCCCGCTTCCCCTGCATTGACTCCAGAGCCATCCCCCGTTCCCCATCAAACACGACCTGAGGCTTGACTCCCTTTAGGCAACTCCAGAGGTTCCCCGAGAACAACGGGCCAAGTCTAGAGGAGTACCAAGTTCAGCAGAGCAACTCGAGGACTGCTCCGTGTACCCCAAATTGCCTCGAGATGAGAGCTGATTCCCTGGCTTAGACTCAAGACGTAGGCCACCTTTCCACAAGCCCCTCAAGAGGAGGCTTCTCTCAGCAATAGGTATGAGGGAGGGACCCTGAGATTGCTGCCTCAATGGGCATATACACCGAGAAGCCCTGACTCGAAAGGAGGCCGGTTTCCTTGCAGTGGCTTGAATACAGTCTAGTCTTTCATCTCACAAGGTGAAGGGATGTCTGCACCACCTGTGGAGTCCCTAGAGAAAGCCCTAGGTCCCCGACTCCTTTCGACGGAATGCCTCACATGCCTCTGACACCTCGAGAGGCACGCAGAGCTCACTGCTTCAAAATTTGACGGAGCCTGACTCCTCTTGAACATTGACAGGAATCCCAGTATCCCTGTGGCTACTGGAAAGGGACCCTGGGTCTCCCGACTCACCTCGAGAAGCGTCCCTTTTGCCCTGCCAAGCCTCGAAGAGACTCCTGAGGTGTCCCTCGTAACTCGACAGGAGTCCTGACTTCGTTGAACAAACACGAGGGTTGAAGGGCCATCCCCGCCGTAAGTCGAGAATGTACCCCAGGTCCCCGCCGCAACTCGAGAAAAACCATGAGACTTCCCCCTCCAAGCGAGATGAGGCCCGATTCCCCTGCACTGCATGCAGAGCAATTCCGTGAGCCCCCTGAAACATGTCAGGAGCCTCGACTTGCTTGATGGATGTCGAGACAGTCCGCAAAAACACTGTCACAAGTAGAGAGGGACCCTGAGGTCACACCAGCATCGCGAAGGAGCTCCATGGGCCCCAAATCAACTCGAGATGAGGCCCGCTTCCCCTGCATTGACTCCAGAGCCATCCCCCGTTCCCCATCAAACACGACCTGAGGCTTGACTCCCTTTAGGCAACTCCAGAGGTTCCCCGAGAACAACGGGCCAAGTCTAGAGGAGTACCAAGTTCAGCAGAGCAACTCGAGGACTGCTCCGTGTACCCCAAATTGCCTCGAGATGAGAGCTGATTCCCTGGCTTAGACTCAAGACGTAGGCCACCTTTCCACAAGCCCCTCAAGAGGAGGCTTCTCTCAGCAATAGGTATGAGGGAGGGACCCTGAGATTGCTGCCTCAATGGGCATATACACCGAGAAGCCCTGACTCGAAAGGAGGCCGGGTTTCCTTGCAGTGGCTTGAATACAGTCTAGTCTTTCATCTCACAAGGTGAAGGGATGTCTGCACCACCTGTGGAGTCCCTAGAGAAAGCCCTAGGTCCCCGACTCCTTTCGACGGAATGCCTCACATGCCTCTGACACCTCGAGAGGCACGCAGAGCTCACTGCTTCAAAATTTGACGGAGCCTGACTCCTCTTGAACATTGACAGGAATCCCAGTATCCCTGTGGCTACTGGAAAGGGACCCTGGGTCTCCCGACTCACCTCGAGAAGCGTCCCTTTTGCCCTGCCAAGCCTCGAAGAGACTCCTGAGGTGTCCCTCGTAACTCGACAGGAGTCCTGACTTCGTTGAACAAACACGAGGGTTGAAGGGCCATCCCCGCCGTAAGTCGAGAATGTACCCCAGGTCCCCCCGCCGCAACTCGAGAAAAACCATGAGACTTCCCCCTCCAAGCGAGATGAGGCCCGATTCCCCTGCACTGCATGCAGAGCAATTCCGTGAGCCCCCTGAAACATGTCAGGAGCCTCGACTTGCTTGATGGATGTCGAGACAGTCCGCAAAAACACTGTCACAAGTAGTGAGGGACCCTGAGGTCACACCAGCATCGCGAAGGAGCTCCATGGGCCCCAAATCAACTCGAGATGAGGCCCGCTTCCCCTGCATTGACTCCAGAGCCATCCCCCGTTCCCCATCAAACACGACCTGAGGCTTGACTCCCTTTAGGCAACTCCAGAGGTTCCCCGAGAACAACGGGCCAAGTCTAGAGGAGTACCAAGTTCAGCAGAGCAACTCGAGGACTGCTCCGTGTACCCCAAATTGCCTCGAGATGAGAGCTGATTCCCTGGCTTAGACTCAAGACGTAGGCCACCTTTCCACAAGCCCCTCAAGAGGAGGCTTCTCTCAGCAATAGGTATGAGGGAGGGACCCTGAGATTGCTGCCTCAATGGGCATATACACCGAGAAGCCCTGACTCGAAAGGAGGCCGGGTTTCCTTGCAGTGGCTTGAATACAGTCTAGTCTAGTCTTTCATCTCACAAGGTGAAGGGATGTCTGCACCACCTGTGGAGTCCCTAGAGAAAGCCCTAGGTCCCCGACTCCTTTCGACGGAATGCCTCACATGCCTCTGACACCTCGAGAGGCACGCAGAGCTCACTGCTTCAAAATTTGACGGAGCCTGACTCCTCTTGAACATTGACAGGAATCCCACGGGGAAATCCCCCCTTAATAGGGAATTTCCCAAAATCCCCTGCAACTCCCAAAAACCTTTAACCCCCCCTCAAAATGGGGAGCCCCCTTCCCCCGGGTTTTTTCAAACCCTGGCCAAACCCTTTTCAAAGCCCCTAGGGAGGCTTTTCCCCGCAAAAAACTGGACCGTTTAGAGGCCCCGCCCCAATGGGGCTATACCCCAAAACCCAAAAAGAAGGGGTGAGGCCCGGTTTCCCCCCCATGGTTTAAACCCTCCCCTTTTCCCCTCTCACATAAAGGGTGTTCCCCTTTCCACCGGGGTTCCCCCCCAAAAAGGGGCCCTAGGAAAAAACCCCGACTCCTTTTGCGGGAAAAGCCCCTTCCACCCCCCTTACCTTGACAACCCTGAAAAAAAGGCCAACCCCCCGAGCCCCCAAAGGGGTTTCCAAAATTTGAGGAGGGGCCCTGGAAATTCCCCCTTGGGCATTAAAATACCCAAACCCTTTCTAAAGGAGGGGTTTTTTTGGTCTTTAAAAACCGCTTTACCCCAAAGGCAAAATTTTTGCCCCTGTAACCTAAAAGATAACCCAGGGTCCCCAAAACCGACAAGCCTAATTCTTGGAAACCCGAGGGGAAGTCCATTTTTTCCCGGGGCCTTATCCGAAAATGACCCCAGGTTTCCCCCCCGGGGACTGGAAAAAGGGACCCTTTCCCCCCCAACGAATTGAGGCCCCTTTTCCCTGGCCAACCCGCCAAAAGAGCCTTTTGCCCCCTAAAATTTCCGAAACTTTGAAAAAACCGATGGTTGGGCCAAACCCCCCTGTACAAGAGAAGGGGGCCCCCAGGGCAAACTTGCCAAAAACCATGGGGCCCCCTCCAAACCCAGATGAAACCCGTTTCCCCCGCATTTATCCAAAAGGGAAACCCCCTTCCCCCTAAACCTGAGGGCCGGGCTCCCCTTTTTGGATCCCAGTTTTCCCCAAAAAAAACGGGCCAATTAGAAAACCAATTTACAACCAACGAGGGTTGAAGGGCCATCCCCGCCGTAAGTCGAGAATGTACCCCAGGTCCCCCCGCCGCAACTCGAGAAAAACCATGAGACTTCCCCCTCCAAGCGAGATGAGGCCCGATTCCCCTGCACTGCATGCAGAGCAATTCCGTGAGCCCCCTGAAACATGTCAGGAGCCTCGACTTGCTTGATGGATGTCGAGACAGTCCGCAAAAACACTGTCACAAGTAGAGAGGGACCCTGAGGTCACACCAGCATCGCGAAGGAGCTCCATGGGCCCCAAATCAACTCGAGATGAGGCCCGCTTCCCCTGCATTGACTCCAGAGCCATCCCCCGTTCCCCCATCAAACACGACCTGAGGCTTGACTCCCTTTAGGCAACTCCAGAGGTTCCCCGAGAACAACGGGCCAAGTCTAGAGGAGTACCAAGTTCAGCAGAGCAACTCGAGGACTGCTCCGTGTACCCCCAAATTGCCTCGAGATGAGAGCTGATTCCCTGGCTTAGACTCAAGACGTAGGCCACCTTTCCACAAGCCCCTCAAGAGGAGGCTTCTCTCAGCAATAGGTATGAGGGAGGGACCCTGAGATTGCTGCCTCAATGGGCATATACACCGAGAAGCCCTGACTCGAAAGGAGGCCGGGTTTCCTTGCAGTGGCTTGAATACAGTCTAGTCTTTCATCTCACAAGGTGAAGGGATGTCTGCACCACCTGTGGAGTCCCTAGAGAAAGCCCTAGGTCCCCGACTCCTTTCGACGGAATGCCTCACATGCCTCTGACACCTCGAGAGGCACGCAGAGCTCACTGCTTCAAAATTTGATTTGACGGAGCCTGACTCCTCTTGAACATTGACAGGAATCCCAGTATCCCTGTGGCTACTGGAAAGGGACCCTGGGTCTCCCGACTCACCTCGAGAAGCGTCCCTTTTGCCCTGCCAAGCCTCGAAGAGACTCCTGAGGTGTCCCTCGTAACTCGACAGGAGTCCTGACTTCGTTGAACAAACACGAGGGTTGAAGGGCCATCCCCGCCGTAAGTCGAGAATGTACCCCAGGTCCCCGCCGCAACTCGAGAAAAACCATGAGACTTCCCCCTCCAAGCGAGATGAGGCCCGATTCCCCTGCACTGCATGCAGAGCAATTCCGTGAGCCCCCTGAAACATGTCAGGAGCCTCGACTTGCTTGATGGATGTCGAGACAGTCCGCAAAAACACTGTCACAAGTAGAGAGGGACCCTGAGGTCACACCAGCATCGCGAAGGAGCTCCATGGGCCCCAAATCAACTCGAGATGAGGCCCGCTTCCCCTGCATTGACTCCAGAGCCATCCCCCGTTCCCCATCAAACACGACCTGAGGCTTGACTCCCTTTAGGCAACTCCAGAGGTTCCCCGAGAACAACGGGCCAAGTCTAGAGGAGTACCAAGTTCAGCAGAGCAACTCGAGGACTGCTCCGTGTACCCCAAATTGCCTCGAGATGAGAGCTGATTCCCTGGCTTAGACTCAAGACGTAGGCCACCTTTTCCACAAGCCCCTCAAGAGGAGGCTTCTCTCAGCAATAGGTATGAGGGAGGGACCCTGAGATTGCTGCCTCAATGGGCATATACACCGAGAAGCCCTGACTCGAAAGGAGGCCGGCTTTTCCTTGCAGTGGCTTGAATACAGTCTAGTCTTTCATCTCACAAGCTGAAGGGATGTCTGCACCACCTGTGGAGTCCCTAGAGAAAGCCCTAGGTCCCCGACTCCTTTCGACGGAATGCCTCACATGCCTCTGACACCTCGAGAGGCACGCAGAGCTCACTGCTTCAAAATTTGACGGAGCCTGACTCCTCTTGAACATTGACAGGAATCCCAGTATCCCTGTGGCTACTGGAAAGGGACCCTGGGTCTCCCGACTCACCTCGAGAAGCGTCCCTTTTGCCCTGCCAAGCCTCGAAGAGACTCCTGAGGTGTCCCTCGTAACTCGACAGGAGTCCTGACTTCGTTGAACAAACACGAGGGTTGAAGGGCCATCCCCGCCGTAAGTCGAGAATGTACCCCAGGTCCCCGCCGCAACTCGAGAAAAACCATGAGACTTCCCCCTCCAAGCGAGATGAGGCCCGATTCCCCTGCACTGCATGCAGAGCAATTCCGTGAGCCCCCTGAAACATGTCAGGAGCCTCGACTTGCTTGATGGATGTCGAGACAGTCCGCAAAAACACTGTCACAAGTAGAGAGGGACCCTGAGGTCACACCAGCATCGCGAAGGAGCTCCATGGGCCCCAAATCAACTCGAGATGAGGCCCGCTTCCCCTGCATTGACTCCAGAGCCATCCCCCGTTCCCCCATCAAACACGACCTGAGGCTTGACTCCCTTTAGGCAACTCCAGAGGTTCCCCGAGAACAACGGGCCAAGTCTAGAGGAGTACCAAGTTCAGCAGAGCAACTCGAGGACTGCTCCGTGTACCCCAAATTGCCTCGAGATGAGAGCTGATTCCCTGGCTTAGACTCAAGACGTAGGCCACCTTTCCACAAGCCCCTCAAGAGGAGGCTTCTCTCAGCAATAGGTATGAGGGAGGGACCCTGAGATTGCTGCCTCAATGGGCATATACACCGAGAAGCCCTGACTCGAAAGGAGGCCGGCTTTCCTTGCAGTGGCTTGAATACAGTCTAGTCTTTCATCTCACAAGCTGAAGGGATGTCTGCACCACCTGTGGAGTCCCTAGAGAAAGCCCTAGGTCCCCGACTCCTTTCGACGGAATGCCTCACATGCCTCTGACACCTCGAGAGGCACGCAGAGCTCACTGCTTCAAAATTTGACGGAGCCTGACTCCTCTTGAACATTGACAGGAATCCCAGTATCCCTGTGGCTACTGGAAAGGGACCCTGGGTCTCCCGACTCACCTCGAGAAGCGTCCCTTTTGCCCTGCCAAGCCTCGAAGAGACTCCTGAGGTGTCCCTCGTAACTCGACAGGAGTCCTGACTTCGTTGAACAAACACGAGGGTTGAAGGGCCATCCCCGCCGTAAGTCGAGAATGTACCCCAGGTCCCCGCCGCAACTCGAGAAAAACCATGAGACTTCCCCCTCCAAGCGAGATGAGGCCCGATTCCCCTGCACTGCATGCAGAGCAATTCCGTGAGCCCCCTGAAACATGTCAGGAGCCTCGACTTGCTTGATGGATGTCGAGACAGTCCGCAAAAACACTGTCACAAGTAGAGAGGGACCCTGAGGTCACACCAGCATCGCGAAGGAGCTCCATGGGCCCCAAATCAACTCGAGATGAGGCCCGCTTCCCCTGCATTGACTCCAGAGCCATCCCCCGTTCCCCATCAAACACGACCTGAGGCTTGACTCCCTTTAGGCAACTCCAGAGGTCCCCGAGAACAACGGGCCAAGTCTAGAGGAGTACCAAGTTCAGCAGAGCAACTCGAGGACTGCTCCGTGTACCCCAAATTGCCTCGAGATGAGAGCTGATTCCCTGGCTTAGACTCAAGACGTAGGCCACCTTTCCACAAGCCCCTCAAGAGGAGGCTTCTCTCAGCAATAGGTATGAGGGAGGGACCCTGAGATTGCTGCCTCAATGGGCATATACACCGAGAAGCCCTGACTCGAAAGGAGGCCGGGCTTTCCTTGCAGTGGCTTGAATACAGTCTAGTCTTTCATCTCACAAGGTGAAGGGATGTCTGCACCACCTGTGGAGTCCCTAGAGAAAGCCCTAGGTCCCCGACTCCTTTCGACGGAATGCCTCACATGCCTCTGACACCTCGAGAGGCACGCAGAGCTCACTGCTTCAAAATTTGACGGAGCCTGACTCCTCTTGAACATTGACAGGAATCCCAGTATCCCTGTGGCTACTGGAAAGGGACCCTGGGTCTCCCGACTCACCTCGAGAAGCGTCCCTTTTGCCCTGCCAAGCCTCGAAGAGACTCCTGAGGTGTCCCTCGTAACTCGACAGGAGTCCTGACTTCGTTGAACAAACACGAGGGTTGAAGGGCCATCCCCGCCGTAAGTCGAGAATGTACCCCAGGTCCCCGCCGCAACTCGAGAAAAACCATGAGACTTCCCCCTCCAAGCGAGATGAGGCCCGATTCCCCTGCACTGCATGCAGAGCAATTCCGTGAGCCCCCTGAAACATGTCAGGAGCCTCGACTTGCTTGATGGATGTCGAGACAGTCCGCAAAAACACTGTCACAAGTAGAGAGGGACCCTGAGGTCACACCAGCATCGCGAAGGAGCTCCATGGGCCCCAAATCAACTCGAGATGAGGCCCGCTTCCCCTGCATTGACTCCAGAGCCATCCCCCGTTCCCCATCAAACACGACCTGAGGCTTGACTCCCTTTAGGCAACTCCAGAGGTTCCCCGAGAACAACGGGCCAAGTCTAGAGGAGTACCAAGTTCAGCAGAGCAACTCGAGGACTGCTCCGTGTACCCCCAAATTGCCTCGAGATGAGAGCTGATTCCCTGGCTTAGACTCAAGACGTAGGCCACCTTTCCACAAGCCCCTCAAGAGGAGGCTTCTCTCAGCAATAGGTATGAGGGAGGGACCCTGAGATTGCTGCCTCAATGGGCATATACACCGAGAAGCCCTGACTCGAAAGGAGGCCGGGTTTCCTTGCAGTGGCTTGAATACAGTCTAGTCTTTCATCTCACAAGGTGAAGGGATGTCTGCACCACCTGTGGAGTCCCTAGAGAAAGCCCTAGGTCCCCGACTCCTTTCGACGGAATGCCTCACATGCCTCTGACACCTCGAGAGGCACGCAGAGCTCACTGCTTCAAAATTTGACGGAGCCTGACTCCTCTTGAACATTGACAGGAATCCCAGTATCCCTGTGGCTACTGGAAAGGACCCTGGGTCTCCCGACTCACCTCGAGAAGCGTCCTTTTGCCCTGCCAAGCCTCGAAGAGACTCCTGAGGTGTCCCTCGTAACTCGACAGGAGTCCTGACTTCGTTGAACAAACACGAGGGTTGAAGGGCCATCCCCGCCGTAAGTCGAGAATGTACCCCAGGTCCCCGCCGCAACTCGAGAAAAACCATGAGACTTCCCCCTCCAAGCGAGATGAGGCCCGATTCCCCCCTGCACTGCATGCAGAGCAATTCCGTGAGCCCCCTGAAACATGTCAGGAGCCTCGACTTGCTTGATGGATGTCGAGACAGTCCGCAAAAACACTGTCACAAGTAGAGAGGGACCCTGAGGTCACACCAGCATCGCGAAGGAGCTCCATGGGCCCCAAATCAACTCGAGATGAGGCCCGCTTCCCCTGCATTGACTCCAGAGCCATCCCCCGTTCCCCATCAAACACGACCTGAGGCTTGACTCCCTTTAGGCAACTCCAGAGGTTCCCCGAGAACAACGGGCCAAGTCTAGAGGAGTACCAAGTTCAGCAGAGCAACTCGAGGACTGCTCCGTGTACCCCAAATTGCCTCGAGATGAGAGCTGATTCCCTGGCTTAGACTCAAGACGTAGGCCACCTTTCCACAAGCCCCTCAAGAGGAGGCTTCTCTCAGCAATAGGTATGAGGGAGGGACCCTGAGATTGCTGCCTCAATGGGCATATACACCGAGAAGCCCTGACTCGAAAGGAGGCCGGCTTTCCTTGCAGTGGCTTGAATACAGTCTAGTCTTTCATCTCACAAGGTGAAGGGATGTCTGCACCACCTGTGGAGTCCCTAGAGAAAGCCCTAGGTCCCCGACTCCTTTCGACGGAATGCCTCACATGCCTCTGACACCTCGAGAGGCACGCAGAGCTCACTGCTTCAAAATTTGACGGAGCCTGACTCCTCTTGAACATTGACAGGAATCCCAGTATCCCTGTGGCTACTGGAAAGGGACCCTGGGTCTCCCGACTCACCTCGAGAAGCGTCCCTTTTGCCCTGCCAAGCCTCGAAGAGACTCCTGAGGTGTCCCTCGTAACTCGACAGGAGTCCTGACTTCGTTGAACAAACACGAGGGTTGAAGGGCCATCCCCGCCGTAAGTCGAGAATGTACCCCAGGTCCCCGCCGCAACTCGAGAAAAACCATGAGACTTCCCCCTCCAAGCGAGATGAGGCCCGATTCCCCTGCACTGCATGCAGAGCAATTCCGTGAGCCCCCTGAAACATGTCAGGAGCCTCGACTTGCTTGATGGATGTCGAGACAGTCCGCAAAAACACTGTCACAAGTAGAGAGGGACCCTGAGGTCACACCAGCATCGCGAAGGAGCTCCATGGGCCCCAAATCAACTCGAGATGAGGCCCGCTTCCCCTGCATTGACTCCAGAGCCATCCCCCGTTCCCCATCAAACACGACCTGAGGCTTGACTCCCTTTAGGCAACTCCAGAGGTTCCCCGAGAACAACGGGCCAAGTCTAGAGGAGTACCAAGTTCAGCAGAGCAACTCGAGGACTGCTCCGTGTACCCCAAATTGCCTCGAGATGAGAGCTGATTCCCTGGCTTAGACTCAAGACGTAGGCCACCTTTCCACAAGCCCCTCAAGAGGAGGCTTCTCTCAGCAATAGGTATGAGGGAGGGACCCTGAGATTGCTGCCTCAATGGGCATATACACCGAGAAGCCCTGACTCGAAAGGAGGCCGGGTTTCCTTGCAGTGGCTTGAATACAGTCTAGTCTTTCATCTCACAAGGTGAAGGGATGTCTGCACCACCTGTGGAGTCCCTAGAGAAAGCCCTAGGTCCCCGACTCCTTTCGACGGAATGCCTCACATGCCTCTGACACCTCGAGAGGCACGCAGAGCTCACTGCTTCAAAATTTGACGGAGCCTGACTCCTCTTGAACATTGACAGGAATCCCAGTATCCCTGTGGCTACTGGAAAGGGACCCTGGGTCTCCCGACTCACCTCGAGAAGCGTCCCTTTTGCCCTGCCAAGCCTCGAAGAGACTCCTGAGGTGTCCCTCGTAACTCGACAGGAGTCCTGACTTCGTTGAACAAACACGAGGGTTGAAGGGCCATCCCCGCCGTAAGTCGAGAATGTACCCCAGGTCCCCGCCGCAACTCGAGAAAAACCATGAGACTTCCCCCTCCAAGCGAGATGAGGCCCGATTCCCCTGCACTGCATGCAGAGCAATTCCGTGAGCCCCCTGAAACATGTCAGGAGCCTCGACTTGCTTGATGGATGTCGAGACAGTCCGCAAAAACACTGTCACAAGTAGAGAGGGACCCTGAGGTCACACCAGCATCGCGAAGGAGCTCCATGGGCCCCAAATCAACTCGAGATGAGGCCCGCTTCCCCTGCATTGACTCCAGAGCCATCCCCAGTTCCCCATCAAACACGACCTGAGGCTTGACTCCCTTTAGGCAACTCCAAGGTTCCCCGAGAACAACGGGCCAAGTCTAGAGGAGTACCAAGTTCAGCAGAGCAACTCGAGGACTGCTCCGTGTACCCCAAATTGCCTCGAGATGAGAGCTGATTCCCTGGCTTAGACTCAAGACGTAGGCCACCTTTCCACAAGCCCCTCAAGAGGAGGCTTCTCTCAGCAATAGGTATGAGGGAGGGACCCTGAGATTGCTGCCTCAATGGGCATATACACCGAGAAGCCCTGACTCGAAAGGAGGCCGGGTTTCCTTGCAGTGGCTTGAATACAGTCTAGTCTTTCATCTCACAAGGTGAAGGGATGTCTGCACCACCTGTGGAGTCCCTAGAGAAAGCCCTAGGTCCCCGACTCCTTTCGACGGAATGCCTCACATGCCTCTGACACCTCGAGAGGCACGCAGAGCTCACTGCTTCAAAATTTGACGGAGCCTGACTCCTCTTGAACATTGACAGGAATCCCAGTATCCCTGTGGCTACTGGAAAGGGACCCTGGGTCTCCCGACTCACCTCGAGAAGCGTCCCTTTTGCCCTGCCAAGCCTCGAAGAGACTCCTGAGGTGTCCCTCGTAACTCGACAGGAGTCCTGACTTCGTTGAACAAACACGAGGGTTGAAGGGCCATCCCCGCCGTAAGTCGAGAATGTACCCCAGGTCCCCGCCGCAACTCGAGAAAAACCATGAGACTTCCCCCTCCAAGCGAGATGAGGCCCGATTCCCCTGCACTGCATGCAGAGCAATTCCGTGAGCCCCCTGAAACATGTCAGGAGCCTCGACTTGCTTGATGGATGTCGAGACAGTCCGCAAAAACACTGTCACAAGTAGAGAGGGACCCTGAGGTCACACCAGCATCGCGAAGGAGCTCCATGGGCCCCAAATCAACTCGAGATGAGGCCCGCTTCCCCTGCATTGACTCCAGAGCCATCCCCCGTTCCCCATCAAACACGACCTGAGGCTTGACTCCCTTTAGGCAACTCCAGAGGTTCCCCGAGAACAACGGGCCAAGTCTAGAGGAGTACCAAGTTCAGCAGAGCAACTCGAGGACTGCTCCGTGTACCCCAAATTGCCTCGAGATGAGAGCTGATTCCCTGGCTTAGACTCAAGACGTAGGCCACCTTTCCACAAGCCCCTCAAGAGGAGGCTTCTCTCAGCAATAGGTATGAGGGAGGGACCCTGAGATTGCTGCCTCAATGGGCATATACACCGAGAAGCCCTGACTCGAAAAGGAGGCGGGGTTTCCTTGCAGTGGCTTGAATACAGTCTAGTCTTTCATCTCACAAGGTGAAGGGATGTCTGCACCACCTGTGGAGTCCCTAGAGAAAGCCCTAGGTCCCCGACTCCTTTCGACGGAATGCCTCACATGCCTCTGACACCTCGAGAGGCACGCAGAGCTCACTGCTTCAAAATTTGACGGAGCCTGACTCCTCTTGAACATTGACAGGAATCCCAGTATCCCTGTGGCTACTGGAAAGGGACCCTGGGTCTCCCGACTCACCTCGAGAAGCGTCCCTTTTGCCCTGCCAAGCCTCGAAGAGACTCCTGAGGTGTCCCTCGTAACTCGACAGGAGTCCTGACTTCGTTGAACAAACACGAGGGTTGAAGGGCCATCCCCGCCGTAAGTCGAGAATGTACCCCAGGTCCCCGCCGCAACTCGAGAAAAACCATGAGACTTCCCCCTCCAAGCGAGATGAGGCCCGATTCCCCTGCACTGCATGCAGAGCAATTCCGTGAGCCCCCTGAAACATGTCAGGAGCCTCGACTTGCTTGATGGATGTCGAGACAGTCCGCAAAAACACTGTCACAAGTAGAGAGGGACCCTGAGGTCACACCAGCATCGCGAAGGAGCTCCATGGGCCCCAAATCAACTCGAGATGAGGCCCGCTTCCCCTGCATTGACTCCAGAGCCATCCCCCGTTCCCCATCAAACACGACCTGAGGCTTGACTCCCTTTAGGCAACTCCAGAGGTTCCCCGAGAACAACGGGCCAAGTCTAGAGGAGTACCAAGTTCAGCAGAGCAACTCGAGGACTGCTCCGTGTACCCCAAATTGCCTCGAGATGAGAGCTGATTCCCTGGCTTAGACTCAAGACGTAGGCCACCTTTCCACAAGCCCCTCAAGAGGAGGCTTCTCTCAGCAATAGGTATGAGGGAGGGACCCTGAGATTGCTGCCTCAATGGGCATATACACCGAGAAGCCCTGACTCGAAAGGAGGCCGGGTTTCCTTGCAGTGGCTTGAATACAGTCTAGTCTTTCATCTCACAAGGTGAAGGGATGTCTGCACCACCTGTGGAGTCCCTAGAGAAAGCCCTAGGTCCCCGACTCCTTTCGACGGAATGCCTCACATGCCTCTGACACCTCGAGAGGCACGCAGAGCTCACTGCTTCAAAATTTGACGGAGCCTGACTCCTCTTGAACATTGACAGGAATCCCAGTATCCCTGTGGCTACTGGAAAGGGACCCTGGGTCTCCCGACTCACCTCGAGAAGCGTTCCTTTTGCCCTGCCAAGCCTCGAAGAGACTCCTGAGGTGTCCCTCGTAACTCGACAGGAGTCCTGACTTCGTTGAACAAACACGAGGGTTGAAGGGCCATCCCCGCCGTAAGTCGAGAATGTACCCCAGGTCCCCGCCGCAACTCGAGAAAAACCATGAGACTTCCCCCTCCAAGCGAGATGAGGCCCGATTCCCCTGCACTGCATGCAGAGCAATTCCGTGAGCCCCCTGAAACATGTCAGGAGCCTCGACTTGCTTGATGGATGTCGAGACAGTCCGCAAAAACACTGTCACAAGTAGAGAGGGACCCTGAGGTCACACCAGCATCGCGAAGGAGCTCCATGGGCCCCAAATCAACTCGAGATGAGGCCCGCTTCCCCTGCATTGACTCCAGAGCCATCCCCCGTTCCCCATCAAACACGACCTGAGGCTTGACTCCCTTTAGGCAACTCCAGAGGTTCCCCGAGAACAACGGGCCAAGTCTAGAGGAGTACCAAGTTCAGCAGAGCAACTCGAGGACTGCTCCGTGTACCCCAAATTGCCTCGAGATGAGAGCTGATTCCCTGGCTTAGACTCAAGACGTAGGCCACCTTTCCACAAGCCCCTCAAGAGGAGGCTTCTCTCAGCAATAGGTATGAGGGAGGGACCCTGAGATTGCTGCCTCAATGGGCATATACACCGAGAAGCCCTGACTCGAAAGGAGGCCGGGTTTCCTTGCAGTGGCTTGAATACAGTCTAGTCTTTCATCTCACAAGGTGAAGGGATGTCTGCACCACCTGTGGAGTCCCTAGAGAAAGCCCTAGGTCCCCGACTCCTTTCGACGGAATGCCTCACATGCCTCTGACACCTCGAGAGGCACGCAGAGCTCACTGCTTCAAAATTTGACGGAGCCTGACTCCTCTTGAACATTGACAGGAATCCCAGTATCCCTGTGGCTACTGGAAAGGGACCCTGGGTCTCCCGACTCACCTCGAGAAGCGTCCCTTTTGCCCTGCCAAGCCTCGAAGAGACTCCTGAGGTGTCCCTCGTAACTCGACAGGAGTCCTGACTTCGTTGAACAAACACGAGGGTTGAAGGGCCATCCCCGCCGTAAGTCGAGAATGTACCCCAGGTCCCCGCCGCAACTCGAGAAAAACCATGAGACTTCCCCCTCCAAGCGAGATGAGGCCCGATTCCCCTGCACTGCATGCAGAGCAATTCCGTGAGCCCCCTGAAACATGTCAGGAGCCTCGACTTGCTTGATGGATGTCGAGACAGTCCGCAAAAACACTGTCACAAGTAGAGAGGGACCCTGAGGTCACACCAGCATCGCGAAGGAGCTCCATGGGCCCCAAATCAACTCGAGATGAGGCCCGCTTCCCCTGCATTGACTCCAGAGCCATCCCCCGTTCCCCATCAAACACGACCTGAGGCTTGACTCCCTTTAGGCAACTCCAGAGGTTCCCCGAGAACAACGGGCCAAGTCTAGAGGAGTACCAAGTTCAGCAGAGCAACTCGAGGACTGCTCCGTGTACCCCAAATTGCCTCGAGATGAGAGCTGATTCCCTGGCTTAGACTAAGACGTAGGCCACCTTTCCACAAGCCCCTCAAGAGGAGGCTTCTCTCAGCAATAGGTATGAGGGAGGGACCCTGAGATTGCTGCCTCAATGGGCATATACACCGAGAAGCCCTGACTCGAAAGGAGGCCGGGTTTCCTTGCAGTGGCTTGAATACAGTCTAGTCTTTCATCTCACAAGGTGAAGGGATGTCTGCACCACCTGTGGAGTCCCTAGAGAAAGCCCTAGGTCCCCGACTCCTTTCGACGGAATGCCTCACATGCCTCTGACACCTCGAGAGGCACGCAGAGCTCACTGCTTCAAAATTTGACGGAGCCTGACTCCTCTTGAACATTGACAGGAATCCCAGTATCCCTGTGGCTACTGGAAAGGGACCCTGGGTCTCCCGACTCACCTCGAGAAGCGTCCCTTTTGCCCTGCCAAGCCTCGAAGAGACTCCTGAGGTGTCCCTCGTAACTCGACAGGAGTCCTGACTTCGTTGAACAAACACGAGGGTTGAAGCCATCCCCGCCGTAAGTCGAGAATGTACCCCAGGTCCCCGCCGCAACTCGAGAAAAACCATGAGACTTCCCCCTCCAAGCGAGATGAGGCCCGATTCCCCTGCACTGCATGCAGAGCAATTCCGTGAGCCCCCTGAAACATGTCAGGAGCCTCGACTTGCTTGATGGATGTCGAGACAGTCCGCAAAAACACTGTCACAAGTAGAGAGGGACCCTGAGGTCACACCAGCATCGCGAAGGAGCTCCATGGGCCCCAAATCAACTCGAGATGAGGCCCGCTTCCCCTGCATTGACTCCAGAGCCATCCCCCGTTCCCCATCAAACACGACCTGAGGCTTGACTCCCTTTAGGCAACTCCAGAGGTTCCCCGAGAACAACGGGCCAAGTCTAGAGGAGTACCAAGTTCAGCAGAGCAACTCGAGGACTGCTCCGTGTACCCCAAATTGCCTCGAGATGAGAGCTGATTCCCTGGCTTAGACTCAAGACGTAGGCCACCTTTCCACAAGCCCCTCAAGAGGAGGCTTCTCTCAGCAATAGGTATGAGGGAGGGACCCTGAGATTGCTGCCTCAATGGGCATATACACCGAGAAGCCCTGACTCGAAAGGAGGCGGGTTTCCTTGCAGTGGCTTGAATACAGTCTAGTCTTTCATCTCACAAGGTGAAGGGATGTCTGCACCACCTGTGGAGTCCCTAGAGAAAGCCCTAGGTCCCCGACTCCTTTCGACGGAATGCCTCACATGCCTCTGACACCTCGAGAGGCACGCAGAGCTCACTGCTTCAAAATTTGACGGAGCCTGACTCCTCTTGAACATTGACAGGAATCCCAGTATCCCTGTGGCTACTGGAAAGGGACCCTGGGTCTCCCGACTCACCTCGAGAAGCGTCCCTTTTGCCCTGCCAAGCCTCGAAGAGACTCCTGAGGTGTCCCTCGTAACTCGACAGGAGTCCTGACTTCGTTGAACAAACACGAGGGTTGAAGGGCCATCCCCGCCGTAAGTCGAGAATGTACCCCAGGTCCCCGCCGCAACTCGAGAAAAACCATGAGACTTCCCCCTCCAAGCGAGATGAGGCCCGATTCCCCTGCACTGCATGCAGAGCAATTCCGTGAGCCCCCTGAAACATGTCAGGAGCCTCGACTTGCTTGATGGATGTCGAGACAGTCCGCAAAAAACACTGTCACAAGTAGAGAGGGACCCTGAGGTCACACCAGCATCGCGAAGGAGCTCCATGGGCCCCAAATCAACTCGAGATGAGGCCCGCTTCCCCTGCATTGACTCCAGAGCCATCCCCCGTTCCCCATCAAACACGACCTGAGGCTTGACTCCCTTTAGGCAACTCCAGAGGTTCCCCGAGAACAACGGGCCAAGTCTAGAGGAGTACCAAGTTCAGCAGAGCAACTCGAGGACTGCTCCGTGTACCCCAAATTGCCTCGAGATGAGAGCTGATTCCCTGGCTTAGACTCAAGACGTAGGCCACCTTTCCACAAGCCCCTCAAGAGGAGGCTTCTCTCAGCAATAGGTATGAGGGAGGGACCCTGAGATTGCTGCCTCAATGGGCATATACACCGAGAAGCCCTGACTCGAAAGGAGGGCGGGTTTCCTTGCAGTGGCTTGAATACAGTCTAGTCTTTCATCTCACAAGGTGAAGGGATGTCTGCACCACCTGTGGAGTCCCTAGAGAAAGCCCTAGGTCCCCGACTCCTTTCGACGGAATGCCTCACATGCCTCTGACACCTCGAGAGGCACGCAGAGCTCACTGCTTCAAAATTTGACGGAGCCTGACTCCTCTTGAACATTGACAGGAATCCCAGTATCCCTGTGGCTACTGGAAAGGGACCCTGGGTCTCCCGACTCACCTCGAGAAGCGTCCCTTTTGCCCTGCCAAGCCTCGAAGAGACTCCTGAGGTGTCCCTCGTAACTCGACAGGAGTCCTGACTTCGTTGAACAAACACGAGGGTTGAAGGGCCATCCCCGCCGTAAGTCGAGAATGTACCCCAGGTCCCCCCCGCCGCAACTCGAGAAAAACCATGAGACTTCCCCCTCCAAGCGAGATGAGGCCCGATTCCCCTGCACTGCATGCAGAGCAATTCCGTGAGCCCCCTGAAACATGTCAGGAGCCTCGACTTGCTTGATGGATGTCGAGACAGTCCGCAAAAAAACACTGTCACAAGTAGAGAGGGACCCTGAGGTCACACCAGCATCGCGAAG
The DNA here is from genome assembly GCA_020976825.1 of Odocoileus hemionus. Classification (NCBI taxonomy): domain Eukaryota; kingdom Metazoa; phylum Chordata; class Mammalia; order Artiodactyla; family Cervidae; genus Odocoileus; species Odocoileus hemionus. The sequence goes on from JAJLRB010001101.1 coordinate 211,459, forward strand.
GAGCTCCATGGGCCCCAAATCAACTCGAGATGAGGCCCGCTTCCCCTGCATTGACTCCAGAGCCATCCCCCGTTCCCCATCAAACACGACCTGAGGCTTGACTCCCTTTAGGCAACTCCAGAGGTTCCCCGAGAACAACGGGCCAAGTCTAGAGGAGTACCAAGTTCAGCAGAGCAACTCGAGGACTGCTCCGTGTACCCCAAATTGCCTCGAGATGAGAGCTGATTCCCTGGCTTAGACTCAAGACGTAGGCCACCTTTCCACAAGCCCCTCAAGAGGAGGCTTCTCTCAGCAATAGGTATGAGGGAGGGACCCTGAGATTGCTGCCTCAATGGGCATATACACCGAGAAGCCCTGACTCGAAAGGAGGCCGGGTTTCCTTGCAGTGGCTTGAATACAGTCTAGTCTTTCATCTCACAAGGTGAAGGGATGTCTGCACCACCTGTGGAGTCCCTAGAGAAAGCCCTAGGTCCCCGACTCCTTTCGACGGAATGCCTCACATGCCTCTGACACCTCGAGAGGCACGCAGAGCTCACTGCTTCAAAATTTGACGGAGCCTGACTCCTCTTGAACATTGACAGGAATCCCAGTATCCCTGTGGCTACTGGAAAGGGACCCTGGGTCTCCCGACTCACCTCGAGAAGCGTCCCTTTTGCCCTGCCAAGCCTCGAAGAGACTCCTGAGGTGTCCCTCGTAACTCGACAGGAGTCCTGACTTCGTTGAACAAACACGAGGGTTGAAGGGCCATCCCCGCCGTAAGTCGAGAATGTACCCCAGGTCCCCCCGCCGCAACTCGAGAAAAACCATGAGACTTCCCCCTCCAAGCGAGATGAGGCCCGATTCCCCTGCACTGCATGCAGAGCAATTCCGTGAGCCCCCTGAAACATGTCAGGAGCCTCGACTTGCTTGATGGATGTCGAGACAGTCCGCAAAAACACTGTCACAAGTAGAGAGGGACCCTGAGGTCACACCAGCATCGCGAAGGAGCTCCATGGGCCCCAAATCAACTCGAGATGAGGCCCGCTTCCCCTGCATTGACTCCAGAGCCATCCCCCGTTCCCCATCAAACACGACCTGAGGCTTGACTCCCTTTAGGCAACTCCAGAGGTTCCCCGAGAACAACGGGCCAAGTCTAGAGGAGTACCAAGTTCAGCAGAGCAACTCGAGGACTGCTCCGTGTACCCCAAATTGCCTCGAGATGAGAGCTGATTCCCTGGCTTAGACTCAAGACGTAGGCCACCTTTCCACAAGCCCCTCAAGAGGAGGCTTCTCTCAGCAATAGGTATGAGGGAGGACCCTGAGATTGCTGCCTCAATGGGCATATACACCGAGAAGCCCTGACTCGAAAGGAGGCCGGGTTTCCTTGCAGTGGCTTGAATACAGTCTAGTCTTTCATCTCACAAGGTGAAGGGATGTCTGCACCACCTGTGGAGTCCCTAGAGAGAAAGCCCTAGGTCCCCCGACTCCTTTCGACGGAATGCCTCACATGCCTCTGACACCTCGAGAGGCACGCAGAGCTCACTGCTTCAAAATTTGACGGAGCCTGACTCCTCTTGAACATTGACAGGAATCCCAGTATCCCTGTGGCTACTGGAAAGGGACCCTGGGTCTCCCGACTCACCTCGAGAAGCGTCCCTTTTGCCCTGCCAAGCCTCGAAGAGACTCCTGAGGTGTCCCTCGTAACTCGACAGGAGTCCTGACTTCGTTGAACAAACACGAGGGTTGAAGGGCCATCCCCGCCGTAAGTCGAGAATGTACCCCAGGTCCCCGCCGCAACTCGAGAAAAACCATGAGACTTCCCCTCCAAGCGAGATGAGGCCCGATTCCCCTGCACTGCATGCAGAGCAATTCCGTGAGCCCCCTGAAACATGTCAGGAGCCTCGACTTGCTTGATGGATGTCGAGACAGTCCGCAAAAAAAAAACACTGTCACAAGTAGAGAGGGACCCTGAGGTCACACCAGCATCGCGAAGGAGCTCCATGGGCCCCAAATCAACTCGAGATGAGGCCCGCTTCCCCTGCATTGACTCCAGAGCCATCCCCAGTTCCCCATCAAACACGACCTGAGGCTTGACTCCCTTTAGGCAACTCCAGAGGTTCCCCGAGAACAACGGGCCAAGTCTAGAGGAGTACCAAGTTTCAGCAGAGCAACGAGGACTGCTCCGTGTACCCCAAATTGCCTCGAGATGAGAGCTGATTCCCTGGCTTAGACTCAAGACGTAGGCCACCTTTCCACAAGCCCCTCAAGAGGAGGCTTCTCTCAGCAATAGGTATGAGGGAGGGACCCTGAGATTGCTGCTGCCTCAGGGCATATACACCGAGAAGCCCTGACTCGAAAGGAGGCCGGGTTTCCTTGCAGTGGCTTGAATACAGTCTAGTCTTTCATCTCACAAGGTGAAGGGATGTCTGCACCACCTGTGGAGTCCCTAGAGAAAGCCCTAGGTCCCCGACTCCTTTCGACGGAATGCCTCACATGCCTCTGACACCTCGAGAGGCACGCAGAGCTCACTGCTTCAAAATTTGACGGAGCCTGACTCCTCTTGAACATTGACAGGAATCCCAGTATCCCTGTGGCTACTGGAAAGGGACCCTGGGTCTCCCGACTCACCTCGAGAAGCGTCCCTTTTGCCCTGCCAAGCCTCGAAGAGACTCCTGAGGTGTCCCTCGTAACTCGACAGGAGTCCTGACTTCGTTGAACAAACACGAGGGTTGAAGGGCCATCCCCGCCGTAAGTCGAGAATGTACCCCAGGTCCCCCCGCCGCAACTCGAGAAAAACCATGAGACTTCCCCCTCCAAGCGAGATGAGGCCCGATTCCCCTGCACTGCATGCAGAGCAATTCCGTGAGCCCCCTGAAACATGTCAGGAGCCTCGACTTGCTTGATGGATGTCGAGACAGTCCGCAAAAAAACACTGTCACAAGTAGAGAGGGACCCTGAGGTCACACCAGCATCGCGAAGGAGCTCCATGGGCCCCAAATCAACTCGAGATGAGGCCCGCTTCCCCTGCATTGACTCCAGAGCCATCCCCAGTTCCCCATCAAACACGACCTGAGGCTTGACTCCCTTTAGGCAACTCCAGAGGTTCCCCGAGAACAACGGGCCAAGTCTAGAGGAGTACCAAGTTCAGCAGAGCAACTCGAGGACTGCTCCGTGTACCCCAAATTGCCTCGAGATGAGAGCTGATTCCCTGGCTTAGACTCAAGACGTAGGCCACCTTTCCACAAGCCCCTCAAGAGGAGGCTTCTCTCAGCAATAGGTATGAGGGAGGGACCCTGAGATTGCTGCCTCAATGGGCATATACACCGAGAAGCCCTGACTCGAAAGGAGGCCGGGTTTCCTTGCAGTGGCTTGAATACAGTCTAGTCTTTCATCTCACAAGGTGAAGGGATGTCTGCACCACCTGTGGAGTCCCTAGAGAAAGCCCTAGGTCCCCGACTCCTTTCGACGGAATGCCTCACATGCCTCTGACACCCGAGAGGCACGCAGAGCTCACTGCTT